>CAEFZX010005449.1:0-17213 GCA_903066825.1 Alfaro cultratus | reverse complement strand
TAAATAACATGCTAACAAGTTTACCAAACCATCCGTGTCACTCCAAATCACTAAACGCAATGAAATCTTCATCCTCGGTGTCGCTTGTAAACAACTCCGCTAACTCCGGAGGTAGAAGAACACAGGCCTAGAGCGCCCTCTTGCGGTTTAGTGTGAAAATAACATGTGATATGATATAATAATGTGTTAATAATTTCACACATAAGTCGCTCCGGAGTATAAGACGCACCACCGGCCAAACTATGAAAAAAACTGTGACTTATAGTCCAGAAAATACGGTAATTAGAAGAAGAAAATCCATGTAAGTAACTTAATTTAAAGCTTTTAGTCGGAAGAAAATGATTGCTTTATATGATCACTCGATTAGTAGTTAACATGCTCTCTGAGCAAGACATAATCAGTATTTCTTTGTGTATTAGCCTGATCTTGCGTAAAATTAAAATAAAAATCATACTGATTACACCAAGTCATGGGTTAATGCAAAACATTCTCAGTGTTAGTACACCCTCAGACACAAACTTAAAATGAAAATACATCTACAAGGTATGTGGCGTCACAAAATGCTCAAAATAATATGAAAATGGATGAAAATGAATCTTTTGATATGAGCTTCACATTTACAAGATTTCAATAGACTTGAACACCTGTGGGAGATTTTGTGGTTGGTTTGTTAAACAGTGCTCTCTACCAACAAATCCAAAACTCCAAATGTGGGAATATGCTTTGGAAGAATGGCTTCATGTTTTCTTAGCAGAGTTTGGAAGACTTGAGCAAACACTGACTAGGCATGTTAAAGCTGTTCTGGAGCACATGGCAGCATAATACCAAGCAAAGACACACTGAATGCTGTACACTGTTGTTTTTAGGTTTGTCATCTGTCTATGTCTAAAGCGCTTTTATGTCAAACTACATTAAACATGATAAAAACAAAGTATCTCTACTCCACATGCAGTTGAAACCAGATATTTATAGAAAACTCCATAGCCGCTATTATCAAAGTCTTACATTAAATCAAACTGAACACTTTCTGCTTCAAGTTAAGAAAAAAACTAACTAAAAAACTATTTGTAAGTGTACATATATATGTATATATATATGAAAGTGTTTTATAAAGTCTTTTCTTTGCTACTTCAAGTCTTTTAAACTTCTGTTGACTGTTTTGAATATTGTTCCCCAAGCCAGGGTGAGTAGACCCAATTGTGGTTTACGCCCCAAAGGAACTGATTTACAGTAATGTAATGTAGCTCACCTTTCTTTTCACCTCTGCCCACAAATTTTATACAGAACTGACTTTGGGGCCTTGTGACACTCTCCTGAAGAACAGGAGAGTGTTTGGGTTTGGGTGTGTTACTGAAAAGAGAACTGCTGTACTTCATAAGATAAAACCATGAAAAAGGAATGTTACGAGGAAATTCCAAAACCCGGACTTTTTTATCCTTAGCCACTTTGATAATAGTTTGGCAATATGCTTTAGATCACTGTCTAATCGAAAGACTAATTTGTGTCCAACCTTCGACTTCCTGGTTGATATCTTGAGATGTTGCTTCATCTCAAGATATAATTTCCTCATAACATTCTTTCTTCATGGTACTTTTTATCTTTTGAAGTACAGCAGTCTTTTTTGAAGTGACACACTCACAGCCCTGTTCTTTTCACTTCAGATGTTTTTCTCAGGTTAAAAGTCTCCTGAATCCTAAATTTTCATTCAAATCTTGTCATTATGATCCAACACTTTAATTTCAATTTTATCGAAGCACAGGAAACCTCTTCAAAGATAAAATCATATCTGGATTTTTATGTTCCTTTTGAAGTAACGGCTTCTTCTTTACAGAGTAGACTTCCAGTCCATACTGGCAGGACTCATTTCACGTGTATAATGACACTCTCTGTCTGGCTTCAGCGCGCATCTTCAGAAGATGTTTTGGTTTTGTTTGAAACCACACATCAAAACACATTTATCCCTGTCACACAAAACTCCACTTCCTCCTAAATGAGATGGATGTTTCAGTGCTGATTATATTGATGTGTAATTGTTTGAACAGATTAACCTGACACCTTCAGGCTCCTGAAAATTGAACCAAGGGATTAAGAAGACTTGTGGAGGACCAATCTTTGTTTCCTGGTTTATTTTGATTTTTTCCTGATGTCATACAAGAAAGCAGTGTGTTTGAGGCATGTGCTGAAATACATCCACAGGTGTGTATCCGTTTGACTCAGATATTGTGAATCACAAGCTTGAACTCCCTTGAGATCATCATCTGGAACGTTTAGTCAGACATCGAGGAAAACAAAGGTTTATTTTAAGAGTACTTATGCAGTGTAAATTAATATTGGGTTTCAAATGTAACCTGTATTAGGCTAGCAGCTTTGGTATCAATTGCAGACAAGGAAAAACTCTTCAACACAGTCAACACATCTTGGGTGGTAATTTGTAAATATAAGCAGGGCTCAGGAAGAGTAACATGGCAGGAGCATCTAGATGACCTGCTGATAATTTATTCTGGCCAAGAACACAATCTGTGCCTGTAGAGAATGTCCTTCTTTGTAAACAAAAAGATGGAAGCTGGTGTGTTTTTCAATCAGAGTGATTTACTGTTTAATGACATGCTTCAGCTTCAAGAGTGTCAGCAGCCATCCTTTGTAGTCCTCCGCCCTCCCACATTCCAGTGCTGCTGTGGTGGATAGCAATCACAAGGAACCTTATCAGTGGGTCCTCATTTTAGAGGGCCTTAGGCATCTGGAATTATAATGTCAATGGTGAAGAGAGTTGGACCCAGAAAGGAAATGCAGCCAATCCTCCTACACAGCTTAGTCAGACAGGGTTATATCTTGGATTTTTAGCTGGCCAACTATGACGGATATTCAGTTCTTTAAAATCTCATTTTCTTTTCTGCCTTTATATGGCCTAAATTAGCACAGGAATGTACAAATGCAACATAAAACTCATAGCTTTTCCTTTTTCATATATATTGTTGAACAGGTTTAGTGATTCTCAGGGCCATTTTGGTATTTTAGGAAATAAACAGCAACAAGAAAGCAGTTTCTTTCCACAGGCAAAAAACCCCCAAAAAACATAAAAAGGATCTCTTGGGATTCAGTTGTTATTAGCTGAGGCACATAAGGCTTGCATGATAAAGAAAGAAGACGACCATTGCCGAAGCCTGCAAGTGGTCCCTGGATAGTAGTTTGAGAACCAAGTTTTATATGGCAATGACATCTGGAAAAATGATACATACAGGAAGGTCTGGTGCATATTATCCAGCTGGGAACTTGTATGTGCAGGGACAAATGTGTCATTAGCTTGTCTGCTTGAGTTGGACATTCTAAATCAATGTGCAAACTAAGTCAAGTAATTCCCTGTAAAGCAAAGAAAATGAAACACTAACATTCATTGGCTTTAAAGCTGTTTTTTATAATGAAATGTAAGATATACAATATTTCATATTTATTACAGTTTATGTATTGGCATTTCACTTGAAAAAAAAAAGTTTAACATTTTAAAGAGGACATAACAAATCTGCCCTTTTCCAGATAGCTAAAAATATATGTATTTGCCTTAAAGTATATCGATAATATTGCAGCTGTGAAGATTATTTATCATTCTATGACTGCCAATCTCAGTAATACGTGGACAAAATAATCAATCTGTGCCAATGAGGTGGTGAAAATGTGTGAAGACATGATAAGAAGATTTTAGAACAAGTTCATCCAGTCAATTTCTAAGCCATTTCTGGCCTTAGGCAAATTATTTGCCTTGGTTACAGAAAATAATACACTCATCAAGCAAAATTGCATCATCAGCCATGGTCTGTATTACCCAAAGTGCTACAACAAAATGCAGTAAATAATTTTGAGGAACAGAAATATGACTTGGGCCTCTAAATCTGGAGTATCTTGATGGTACACACAACAGTGAAATCAAAAGAAGCATTCTAGGTCAGGTTGTTACCTAAGGTGTGGATGGTCCCATTCTTTTCATGAATGGTTAAAATCCAGTGTGACATGTTGGTTCTCATAGCGACAGTGTTTGTATGAATTCTGATAAAGTAAAACAAAAGGAATTAAATAGTGAAGAGTACATTGTGTGAAAGAATGACACTCACTACATAGTTTTACTGTCTTTGCCAGTTATATATTTTTACACTGGAAATAATTACATGGACACAATAACAAAATGAGAAGGTCTCAACTGCTACTCTAACGGTTTCAGATATTCTGATCTTATGACGGCAGCAAACAACCGAGGGATTAATCAGACTTGTGGAGGTCCAATCTTTGTTTCCTGATATCTTGCCTGATTTCTTTTTATTTTTCCCTGATGTCATACAAGGAACAGGCAAATTTCAGAATTTGCCTGTTTACAAATTTAAATGGTAAACATGCAGACATATAAATACATTGCACTTGGTGGACTGACATAAATATGGATAAATAAAAATATAATTATGGGTGATTGATGATCACTGTACATCGCCAAATAAAATAGTCAATGAAATGACTTTGTTGTGTAATAAAGTCATGCCCTACTAAAGTAACTAAAGGTTTTAAGGCCCAATTTGTTGATAATTTTGTTACCTCTGTGTCTCAGTATTAATCTGGCAAGAGGAGAAGGTGCAATCCAGGGCCTTGTGTTACATCAGAAGCCCTCAAAGGCAAAGTGTGGTTTGTTTATGACTTCAGAGCATAGAAAACTGGTAAGGGGGATAAAAACAGAACTTACATGAAGCTTTATCTGTGCTATGGTAAGGATTAGAGGACTGCCTGCCCACCCCCTGCCTGCACCACAACCTACTGCTGGTGTGCTTTGTCTCAGCAGATTTTAAACCCCTTCTGTCACTCAAGATGTACTTCATCATTTCAGTAGAATTATATATAATATTTAGCTGACCAAAATCGCTTTAAAATACACACAATAACATAATGTATGCTACATTTAGGACATCTAATACATAATTCATTGGGATAGGAATGTGTTGTATTGTTATTAGTTTCATTGGGGCTTTTTTATTTGATATTCTGTAAGCAAGAAATCAACTTTTACAGTCAAGTAGGGGGAAATGGATGGGAAAAGACTGAGGCAATCTGACTAACCTGATTAAACAATGTATGAGAGCAAGTTGGCCTTTATGTGTAGAGCCTAATTGTTGTGTAAAAATAACAAATAAAGTAACTCCTTAAAGTAACTTCTCCTGCCATCATCAGAATTATTTATTACAGGGCGGGGAGGATGACCAGACCTGTGCTATAAACTGCCAGAAGAGGAGCCAGCTGTCCCAGCCCACGTTCTTATGTGATCTCTGCTTAGGGAGCAGGCTGCTATTCCAAAGCCTCATCTGAAAACAAATTAAAGAGGATTAGAGGCTGCCACTGCAGCTCCTCTCCTCTCTGTTCTGGGGAATATAGTGCCATCCTGGCCAAAATAATGACCTTCACATTGACTTCCTGTTACACATATAGGTAAACCTCAGCAAACACTGAAATAATGGCTATAGCATCAGTAAAAATGCCAACACAAAAGTGTTTAGATCCTTATATACCCAGCTAAATAAATATCTGGCAATAAAGCATTCTTTCTGATCACATTAAATTATAATTTTAAGCACTGATGGGTCAGAGAGTAGTGCTTAAATAAGAATAATGAGAGATCAAGATTGATTATATGAAAAGTAGTGCCTTGCTTGATATGCTGTCAGACCTGAAGAGGCTCTCTTCATACTTTACTAATAATAAAGATGCAAAGTTGTAAAGATGTCATCAGCACAATTTTATTTTCTATATTTTAAATGATCTCAGCTATATACGTGTCAGGCTGCAAGTTAGCATGTATCGGTATCTAGGCGGCCATCATTATGCATGGTAGATGTTCATGTACATGCTCTTATTTTTAATTTCTGTATAGTTATTTTTTTTCCACATTGTGTTTGTGAAAAGCACTTTATAAATAAACTATACATACAAACAAGCTGCTGTTCTGAAAGACTTCAGCTTTAATTAATATTATCAGCCTTAGACATATAAATACTATATATGTATATACCGTAAATCCAGCTGTTAGCACAGCATGCACCATTTATGTGTTCAGTTTCAATAAACACTGTTGCCAGCAGTCAAACAAGCCATTTAGAGTTTTCTATTATCAAATCTATTTTTGGAACTATTGATTTCAGCCAATGATTCAAGTCTAAACTACCAATATCATTATGTTGCCATTTAGGAAAAATAACTGCCCATCCAAACTAGTATGTTGTTATCCTGATTCCATTCTGATATCCTGATTCGGGTGCAATAGGCTGACTGTGCCAGCATGCTTGGAAGTCTTCTTGCTGAAATAGCTTGTACAGACAGGAAAGGCTTGGTATAAAACAGTAAAGAGGAACAATTAAATGATTTTACAAAGACTGGCTCCACTCCACTCACATCTGTAAGCTGTTTTATTTTCTTTCTCTTTTCTTTACAGCAACATGCATACAGTATATACTGTATAATTCTTAATGATATTATTTTAGGTACCTATGTTTCCTTGCACTTCTGACTACTGATTCCAAGGACAGTCAAATAATTTCCTTTTTTCAACCTGCCACTATTTCCTTTCCGTCACTTTCTTGTCTTTTAGACAAAACCGAGCCATAAAGTCAGCTGTCAGGGCAGGAACTGTGAGATGAATTTCAGGATCCTCTCATTATAGAAACATTATAAATTTTTATTGAGTAAAATGATAACAGTAGAAGTAGATTAATGTGAGTCCGACAATTTGTTACAATGACAGGCAGGGCTGTTTTATAGTGAGACCCATCAACAAAGATCTTCGATAAGTAATATAGCCTATTCTTCAAAAGCACTTTAGGTAACTTATTTACAGTACACTCGATGAAAGGCATTGCACTCTTTAAAGGTGCAGAAATAAACTGGAATGACTCTACTTTTTCAAAAGTCAACCCTTCCTGTTCTAATGCTAAAGCAAAAAAACTGAATGCAAGGAGAGAATAACTAACCGAACATAAAGTTTCTGTGAAAGAGCACAAGAAAGAACAAGTTATTTCCCAGAATATAACAGTTTATCTAATCTCACTATCTCGTTTATGAATTATTTATGTGTTGTCCTGCATTACATGTACTTGTTTCTTTCGTTTCCCATCTCCAACTTGAACATAATGTATTATAGAGAAATAAAAAACCACAAACAAAAATATTGCTGCATTTATAAAAGAAAGTGAGTGAAATACGAGAAAGATCGATATCACTTGTCTTGAACGAGCGGAAGCACAAGGAATTGGTATTCATAGTTGTCCCTCCATTTTGGGTTGCATTTGTTACTTCGCTGAAGCCAACTGCAGCTCTTGCACATGCACATTCCCCCCTCGCTATGTTGTAAAAGAGATACTGTGTTAATTGCATGTAGCTGTGTTTGAGAAGGAAGGGGATATTAATGCAAGGCTGTATGCAGGGATAGATGAATCACATCTGTCAGGTTTAAGCGATCAAAAAAGATGAGGAGTGCATCTATCTGGGTCATTTTAATTCCTGTCTACATAAGCTGAACTGGGTAACATGCTCCATTTAGTGAAATCTGAGAATCTGGGCAACCGTGAACAAACAAAAACATGACTATTTTCATGAAATCAATGGCTAAAATGTCAGGAATTTACATATTTTATAAATTTGATAACCTAATTTTTAGTAACCTGTGATTAATACACTTCCCTGTGGAAATGATAGTAGCAGGACATTATATTAATTTTGTTTGTTGCTGGCCACACTGTGACATAATAAGTCCATAAACCCCCAAAAGTCTCCCAAACATGTTAAGCAATATTTTTCAATAAATATTAAACTATGTACCATCAAAATTATTTTTCAATTTATTTTCTTTATTAAACTACATAAATTTTGACAAAGAGCAGCACCTTTGCACTAAAAACAAGCATAGCAAAAAACATCCCCACTCACTTACTTAAAGAAGATGAAGAGCCACTGCTGTTGAAATTTAGCCTTGCAGTGCAGTGCACTATATTACCCAAGATGTAACAAGGCATCCCTTGGGATTGGACAGATTTCAGAAGAAAATATTGCTTTCCCTAAAGACAAAATATAGAGAGGTGTGAAATACTATGTGTAACCTCTATAAAGAAAAGAAATATCATTACTTATACACACTCATGCACTAATATTTTTTTTTGTTCTTGCAGATACTGAATTGTGTTTTATTTAGATATGTTTTCCTAATGTTTGACCTACTGATTCTGATTTACTTTACTAAGAACTATTAACACATAAAAGAAGAACAAAAAGCTGCAGGATCTTTGATGAAGATAATGATTTTGAATTTGTAAAGATTAAAATAAATCTTTTATCATAGCATATGTCCATAAAAAAGACACACACTTTAAAGCACATGCTGGTAGTTACTTGGTTTCGCAACCAACAATAATAGCAGTCCTTATTAGGAGATTCCTTTGAAAAAAAAAGCCATATTAATGGCAGCAAAACCTAGCTGTTTTAGACCCAATAATTGTGCAACGATGTGATAAAAAAATGAAAGACAGTCTGACAAGCTCAGACACAACTGCTCCATAGCTGGTTGAATATAGCGGTAAAGTGGTTCATATCAAAATTGCTTAAAAGTTTCTAAACAACATCTTCAACAGACAATATTATTTTTGACAGCTCTTTTCACGCCTCTGAGAAGGCAATAATTGTGTGTAGTGAGTGCGATGAGAGAAATTCAACCACAAACGACAGGTAAATGTGTCAGACAGACAGTGGATGCTAAACGCTTGAATACTTCTTTGGTTTACTCTCATTATTTTATTTGACTTATGTTTGTGCATTCAATTATGTATCTTTCTTTTCTGTGTCAAAAATAATTGAATTGGTTGCAAATTGATTGTATATCAGCTTGTAGAAGACAAAAAGAAGCATTGACATGCACACAAGCAACCATGTTAATTAATAAGAAGGTCAGGATGGCAGTTTTTTATTTGGAATTTCTGTGTTCTTGAATTTGTCCCTCATTGCTACAATACAGATATCTTTAGCTTGTTTTTTTTTTATATGAATGAATTTCCAAAAATACTCTAAACATGACTGAAACAGCAGCTCTATTTTCCCTACTTTTTCCTTGCGTGTTTATTCTTGTTCTAACAATTTTATGGCTTACGTCTTGCAGAGCACACGATTGAGGGAACAGTTAATGTGTGTATCATACTGTGCATCTATGTTGTGTATATTTATTGCAGAAGCATCCATGCTGTAAACCTTATACAGGTACTCATAGTAAATGTGGCTGTTTAATCAGAAGCCAGTAGTTATGGGAAGAATAGGGTGTTGGGAAGGTAGTGTAGTAGAGGCATAAAGCTAAATGATGGAAATCCCTGCTGTCAACCATTATCCCTGCACAGTGCATCTGTCTCAGTTTCCCGCTTTAGCAAAGCGTTCTAAATAAGGAACATCAGGGACATCCTTAGCAAAACCCTGAACTGGCTCACAAGGTCAGCTATCTCACCTCCGCCCAGGGTTATCATCATGGGGGCCTGGTGCAATCAGCTGTGAGCATCTGCACCTAGAAAACCTACACTCCTGGGGCACCCACCATCATGCTTCAAACAATTACAAGAACAGGGCCACACCGATGAGAAAGCAAATGTATTACAAAGAAACCCAAACACAAGTCCATGTACCTTTGGCTGCCACAGCAAAAACAAAGATGGTACTGATACAAACATGTATCAAACATTACAAATTTATCCTAAATCATGTAGTTTAAAATCATGATGGAGATGATTATTTTCTCCAGCACTAAGCTTTTCAGCCACATTTGAAAATCTATTTATCTTTATGTATACATATGCTTACCTTTTATTTGTCCACCATATTTAGACATTGCTTAGAAGGAGTTTTTTCAACCTTTAACATATTGCGGTTATCCAAGTTACTGACTTACCAGTAGTTCTAACAAAGCACCCTCAAACTGAAAGAAAATGTGACGTTTAAATTATCTCTGTTAGACTATGTGTTGTAAACATGTCAAGGATAAAATAGGGTATTCATTTATATAGATGGATACCAAATGGTAGTATAATCAATATGTCAAACATACAACATTTTTTCTGCAAGTAAACACTTAAGTTGTTTTCCAGCATTGGCACATATCAGAAAAATATCCATTCAAAGATTGCAGCTTGAATTTTTCTTCATCCTTGAGCCTTGATCCATAAATCATTCCAGGAATACAATGGTCGCTGAAATCTACGCAGCTGTTAGAAACTGCTCATTATTCCATTTCAATGTAAAGTTTTCTAACCCTGTTATATATTAATTTTCTCTTCTTCTTTTGTCTGAAATATCTAACTTTTCAAAAATTCATCTTAAGAAGTCACTGCCCAGCATTTGTAAGGTACACATTTTACTTATTGAACTTATCTTTTGTAGTTTTATTTATTTATTTTTTTAATTATTGTTATTCATTAATATTCTTTAATATTCTTATTCACTGCAGGTCCACTATTCCAATGACAGATAGTCATTTGTCCCAAATCTAATTTTTTTCGTTGCTCACTGGGTACAAACACTTCTCAGCACTCGTGAGGTTAAATAGATTATTTTGTGAGCTGTCAAGTCCAAGGCCTGTTATAATGTGACAACAGCTCATTGACTTTTAATGGGATGTAATTTAAGCTGAAACTCAGTGTTTAGAGCAGCAAAGTGGAAGAAGACAGCAGAGTGATGCCCCCAATTCTGTTAGCTTGATATGTTTCCTTGGGTTTTAAATATGGCGGTCAGAGGTAAAGAACGGAAACACTCAATAGAGCTGTAAATCTCATGAGGACAAGAAGGGGGGCAACATAAAAAAGTAGGAACTTGACTTTGTAAAGGAAGAGAGAGGCATCAAAGTCATTCAATACCAAGAAGACAGTTGCATTAAATATGAGCTTTCAGCATATGATGACAGAACTGGCAGATATGATACAGTATGTACGTCAGTTAGCTATAGATGTAGTTCATAAATGTACATGTTGCAATATAGATTTGTGACTTGTGGATGAACTGAGGTTTTTTTCTGCTTGAATGAGGATGAAAATAATTAAATCAGTATTTGTGTTAAATAGAAAAGTGCATAGAGCGGCAGAGATGGTATTAAAAAAAACAGGAGCGCATTGCCATTGCTTTTTCTGACATTCATAATGCCTAAAGGACACAGGAGCAACCAGTGTCCGTCCTCCTCCCCTGTCGTTTTATGACAAGCTTAGACACGCCACAATCTGGTGGCGCCCAGGTACCATCACTCCAGTCATTATCTTGCAAAACCCATTTCATTTGACCTCTGCAGTTGATGCGCGTTATTCATGACAGGAAGAGCCTCCACCCCGGTGAAGGAGACGGAAGAGCTAAAAAGAGCACCACTGAGTGAATGACAAACAGAAGGTGGAAAACAGAGAGGTATAAAGAAATCAAAGACACAGTCAAAAACATAAAAAAAAACACTCAATTAAAGAGACAAAGTGATGAAGAGTTTAACAACTCAGAGGAGAAAGGTTACATGTAGTGAGGGGTACACCTTCATTAAAAAAACTGGTCACCTTCAAAGTAAAATAAAATGACCGTAGTGTGTCCCCACCCCATGGCTAACACCCCTCTTGCTTCCTCATTAGACTGTAAGTGAAGCTCTAATGAGCAGGAAAAAGCCTCTGAGTAGTGGGCATGATGAATAGACGCAAGAGGCCACTTTGCATCCCTATACTCAATGCAGAGGCACTGTCTCCGTCTTTGTGATCTTCTAAAAAGAGCATTGTGGTAAGTCCTTCAGGACCAGTGGACCCCAAGAGATCCTAATTATATCATTCAAGCAATTAGTTATAAAGATGTTGTCATAGGTTGACCATTTTGTTTGGGTGAAAGCCTGAATAGAGAATCATGAAGAGAAAGTATGGCAAGTTAGATATTTATATTCAAAAATAGCAAAAACTATAAACTGGTTACATTTCCTACAATATCTGTATCTAAGAAACTTTTGTAGATTTGGTTAATATTCTGGGGACTCCTTGCTGGGCGTAGTGAACAATGTAATCCAGCAAATAAATAAAAGATTGTAGTCGTGGAAGCTTATATTATTTAGATTTGCCAACATTTTTCTTTAACCAAGCTGACAAAAAGAAAACATATAGTTTTATTGTATAAACTATATGTTTATATAAGAAACATATAGTTCAGTCCAAGTTTGCTTTTAAAATTTTGTAGAAGTACAGATTTTTTCTTTGTTCCATGTTGCCCTTTCAGACATGTTTTGATGTCATTATCTTCTCTCCAAAGCCTCTCTTTAAAGCTACCTGTCAATTGCAGCTAAAACACCAATTCAGTGCCAACTTTTCTGTTGACACTTTTCTGTCAGTGTTTCAGTGCTCTGGCAACTTGATAAAGGTTGAGTGCTTAACTATTTCAAAAGAATAAATAAATATTGAGTTCAATCTGTGATAAAAGATGAACTCAATAAAAATAGTAATGTCTTGTAAAGAGAAGAATTTATATTTGTCCAGCCATTTTATTTAGCCTCAAATCTCCAGAACTCACCTCCATGAATACATTCAAGTTTTGATCTTGCATTCTGGCAGCGACTGAACTGACGACACCTCGCACAATGTCAGCAGCAGCTGATGGCAAGATAACCACAGCTATCAAAATAGCAAAGTTGAACACTCTTTGTATTTTTGTCACACCAAAAGAAAAGTAGACAAGCAACTACCAGTACCATTTAAGTGATCTGCCACTTGCATATGTCAAATAACAGAAACTTTACTTCAAGAAAGATTTATAAATAAGAATTGACTTTTTCACAAGGATTTGAATGCAGTTTGTTAAAGAACCCTGCACTACACAGATTACTACTTATGTAAGTCAATACTTTATCAATTAGTTCCAATTTATTGCTTATTGTAAAGCAGGTAAATGAAATACTGAGCAATAATGTTTTACGTTGCATATATCGGGATGAGAGCAAGAAAGTTTTCAAACACATTTTATGGTATAATTTGGCTAACTTAAAAATGTAAATACATATTTTTTTAATCTCAAAAAAATATTTCATAGTTGTACTTTCTAGTTTATTGAATGAATAAATATCACAATAATGATAATGGATAGAGTTTGTTTGGTAACCCTGCATTTTATTTCACTGTCTGTTGAAAGAAGGTTTTAAAGGAACACTGTCTAATAATAATTACACAATAATACTAATATTATTACGTAATAATATTAGTATTATTGGTCATTTTAAATTGATTGTTTGCATATGATTGTTTGGATATGATTGTTTGGAAGACCTTGAACATCTGGAAACTCAGCTGATTGTGAACTGTGACTGCACCCAGAATAAATATTGTAGATTCACCAAGGCCTACAGAAACCAGGGGAACAGAGGTTGCTTGAACTCTGTGATGGATTGAGCTGTCTGGTGCTGCTCATGACTCATATAGAGTAATCATCATTTAGAGCAACAGTCCATAGCATATAACAATTGGAAGCTGAAAAATTACCAATACAGCAAATAGCTGTAGTCAAACAAAGATTTATCAAACATCTCAGTATTACCATCTCATATTACAGATGTACTGATAGAGACCAGGTTGACATTATATCCATAATAGTCAAAGCAGTAATGTGTGTTTTATGGTATTTGTCTCTTGTTCAAAGTGTCTGGCTGAGTTCATAGAAAGACCATTTGGAACGGGTGAAAACTACCACAGTTTCCCTTTCCCTACATTCGAAATGATATCAAGCCTGCCCTGGCATGCACAAAGTTTACATTAAATGAACAAATTAATGTAATGAAGGATAACAGATCATTGCAGCATAGCTTACCAACAGCTACTATCCAAAATAGCATATGCAGATCCCATGTTTGCAGATCAGTCAGTTGGAAACAATTATCCAGCCAGTCAGGATTCATTGAAAAACCAATGGCTTTTTCCAACACATATCCAGAGGACTATTACGATAACCTGTTTCTGATGGCACAGAACATAAAGTGAGCAATCTGTAATTCCGGAATACTGCTGGCAAAGCCTTATGTGCCCTCAGTGCATGCAAAGCTTTTCCTATATTTTCAATTCAAGCTGCATTTCAAGGTGCGAATATAAATGTAATGAGAAACAGCAGGGCAGCTATGATAAAACTACATACTTTAAATGCTGTCTATTTGCCACTAAAATTGATTAATTGAGTCATTTGACATGCCTGCTCACTTGCCAAAAAACTGCTTTTTCGTTGTGTCTCCAAGGAAATCACTCTTAAGTAAAGTTAATAGGCTGGAACACTGGAAGCTAGTGATGGGAGACCACACGTAAACGTAAGCTAATCAATCAGACTGTATCCTTTGTCAGGATTGGCTCAGTTCAAAATACATAGACACCGATGCGTTCCGTTGTGACAGACGGACCTCAGAGTAGATGTGATAATTCCTATGGGTCAGCATAGTGGTCATATGCCTTACAACCACACTCAGCGACAATCTAGATTGGGTGGCAGTCACAGTGAAGACAGGATGCCAACACAAGCACAAATTCTGCCCTTGTGTGCACTTCATACCTATGTCAGCCGTGACAGCCACTCCACGTATTTCCTCTAATGAGGAGCCTCAACACCAACGTGTCACACATGCTAGAAAAAGTGAGAACAGTGAAATGCATGGCCTTTTCTGACTTATTTCTCTGAAAACTTCAAATTTTTCCAGTTTTGAAAGTGAGTTTTTGAAGGTTACATGCCAAGAAAAAAAAAAAAAAAAGTCAGATGTTTTTGAGGATTGCTAGACAATATTTTTGTGTGATACACACGAATAAGACAAAGACAAAAATAGATAAACATAATCAATTAAGACTAGGCAAATATTGAAACTGTTAATACATGAGAGTGGATCTTGTTTATAATATAACTGGTTGCTAATCTTTTGTCTTATATTGCTTCTTTGTAATGTGAATTCCTACAGTGAAAGATAAAATGCAAACAGTGACAATCGTGTTTCCTGACAGATTAGCCCCCCACCCAACAGGCTGCCATTTTGGTTCTACTCACTCTAATTTTAGTATCTGCTAACACATTTCTCAAAAATAGCATAACATTGCTACCAAAACATTAATCAGCAAATTTGTTACAAGAAAATAAACATTCTTACTTAGAGCAAAGTACTTTAAATAAGGAGGGATGCCTTTAAAGATTTTATTTTATTTTTTTCAATTTTACTGTCTGCTTTTTACAGTATAAACAGTACAAGCATGAAAATGCATAGGTCTTCTGTAGGCAACAGGAAAATACTATGAATACATGAATCCTCACTTGGGGTGTATTTCCATAGAGCAAATACCTTGAGAATGAAGGAAATCTTTTTCAAAGGTGTTTCTGAGAAAGTCCCTTTTCTTCAATCTGTCCATTTTAAGAGGGAGGGCAGGGGAGTGGTATTGTGGTATTTTCCAGGCACATAGTGCCATTTTATACCACAATCAAGTAACTGTGTTACCTTCAGTTGCAATGCAAATGTCATATAGATCTAAATCAACTTATCTTTAAATTTAACTTCACATCATAGCTTTTTCTGACGCCTTAAATTTGGCCTCTGTCTCTTTATGAACCTTTCTGACACTCACCCTTCAGCATATCATCACAGCAATGCTTCTCCTACCACTGTTATATATGACATTATGTTGAGAAACTTCAAGAAACTTATGGAGATGTCACTCTTAAAAATTCTCAAGGTCCAAGATCCTCCAACATTTCCTAACCCTGGTCCTTAAGGCACACCGTGCAGCATGTTTTAGATGTTTCCATACCTTAACACACCTCATTCAGCTGATTACAGTCCAACAAACACCTGTTAATCGGCCATCAGCTGGGCTGAAGCAGGGAAACACCTAAAATGTGCAGGATAGTGTACCTTGAGGTCCAGGGTTGGGAACCACTGGTTTAGAGAAAATCAAAGTACAAAAAAGGTGCCATTTCATTCTTAGAGAAACATTTGTCTTCTTGCATTACATGAGGAACAGGAACACTTAAGCCTCAGACTTAGTTCGACAGAGTGTTCCCACTGTTTTTCTCATTTTATGAGAGAGCCGGAATATGTCAAGTCCTGCACCAATTTAATCTGAACACCATGAAGATGACCAATGTTCTTGTCAACTCTGATTTTAAGATCATAAGGGTGTAGAAAGTGAAAAATACTTTAGACTATAAATTAACTGTAGCCTCAGTGTAATCAAGAGCACAAATTATGCTGTCATCTGTAAATGAGATTGCTCTCAAACTGCCATCAAATTTTACACATTTGTTGGCGTTCAAAAGTCATCTGCATTATGGGATTGATGACATCATTGAGGAAGAGTAGAGATATTTTATCTTATTAGCACCTGCCTTCATAGAGAATTCTTCAGAAGAGTTATGCCAAATATGAACCGGACTGGTTAAACTTTCAAAGGTTGATTTGAAAAGCACATTTATCTTTTGTGGCACATGTTCTGTTTCTCCACATGGTGGTCTGGTCAACACAATCAAATGCATGCATGGAGTCCTTAAATGCAAGGATCTGTTCTCTCATCAGCTGACAAAGGGTGAAAATTTAATTTCAGCTACCCTGTTAAGTTTAAAAACCATCTTCTTCCTCCCTGTTGGGTTTCTCTCTGTGTTTTTAGAGTTCTGATTGAACAATCTTTGAAAACATGATTTTGATGAAGAGAAGCAGGCTAAAGCTGTTGAATTTCTTAGGCTCTCCATTTTCATCTTTCTTGTAAATGACAATAATGATGGCCTTTTTCTACCTCAATGGTACATGTTGATTATTTAAAATTCATTTTTTACATTAATCTGTGTTGCTTGTACTCAAGACAAACCATGTTTCTAAATAGCTCTGTCACAGTATTGTGTTGTATACTGTAAATAATATAGGGGTATATCTCAGAAATTTCGAATATGACTTCTAATAAGGCATTTTTTGTCAGACTTAAAGTACCTTTAGAAATAACATTAAGCAGATGACGTTACCGTATTTTCCGGACTATAAGTCGCTCCAGAGTATAAGTCGCACCAGCCATAAAATGCATAATAAAGAAGAAAAATCCATATATAAGTCGCACTGGAGTATAAGTCGCATTTTTGGGGGACATTTATTTGATAAAATCCAACACCAAGAACAGACATGTCATCTTGAAAGGCAATACAAATAGAATAGAGGCAACAAC
>CAEFZX010005448.1:0-18296 GCA_903066825.1 Alfaro cultratus | reverse complement strand
TTGATTCTGATGATCTTAAAGGTCTGAGTGGTATATATGGTTGTAGAAGATCAGAAATGTAGTCTGGGTTTCTATTATGAAGTGCTTTATAAACCATTAAGGAGATTTTAAATTCAATTCTTTGAGCAACAGGCAGCCAGTGCAGGGATCTTAGAACTGGACTGATATGCTGATCTCTTTTTGTTTTAGTTAGGACTCTTGCAGCAGCATTCTGGAGAAGCTGGAGCTGTCTGATTGCTTTTTTCAGTAATCCAGTATAAATGGCGTTTCTGTAATTGAGTAAAAGGATCACTCCTGCAAATTCAGCAACTGCTCGTTAAGATCTATAACAAAAGAGCAAAGTTTTCTGCTTGTTATCACCTCTTGACAAGCTGCAGATTAAAATAAAATCTTAGCTTGTTGTTACAACCTGGCCTAAATACTGTTGTTTTTAACCTCCACATTAATTTGTGCAGCTCATTTTTTGGTTTTATTTTAAAATTCCTTGTTTGCTCATTTCTGTCCTTCTTTACTCTGTTGTCTCTGTGGATATCGTCTTTTTTGCTCTCTTCTCCAGTTTGATCTGTAGGGTAACCCTAGAAGTGTGTGACACAGACCGGCTCTTTCAGGAGGCTGTCGAGGAGTTCAGGGAAGGGAGGGCAGCATCCAGGAGGTTGAATTCTTTTGGCACAGAGGACATAGCTGTTAATCAAATGGTCAAGAATAAGGGGTTTCCTTTCTTCCCAACTTGTGTGGATCTCCCTTTTGATTATAGACACACAAAAACTCTGTAGGAGTTTTAAAAAAGGACAGTACATGCATGCTTGCACCTGAACAGAAGGCCTGCGAGTATTCTGTGTGTGCTTTTAAAATGATTGCAAGTAGTTAATATATTTAGTTTATCTTGTTTTTTTACTGTACTGTTGTTCCGCTCGCTTCCTGTAGACAGCACACAGGAAAGCTCCTAACCCCACAAGGAGAGGCCGCTGCTATCCATCTCGTTTTGCTTCCTTGCTCCTTTTTTTTTCCATTGGTGGGACCATTCTCTGAACACTTAATGAAGATAGCAGGAGAGCTTTTGGAAGTGTTTTCTTATTGCGGCAGCATTCCTTTCCAGTTATCTCAGGCTTCACCTTTCTCTGTCCGTCTACAGTGTAAGTTTACCTCTGTTCCTATCATTTCCCCTCCCAACTAAAAGAGCACTCATTACATTGTGAAGGGGTAGTTTTTGTAATAAGTGCAATTATCACTTGTTTTAATTTGAAAATGCCTCTATTATATGCATAAAGCATCTCTATTGTAACTGTTGAGTTGTCACCAGATATTGGTGAGAAATTGATGTGCTGTTTTGAACCGATCTGAGATGAGAACATGCAGGCAACAGCTGGCGTGTACTAATACATTTAACACTAACACAGCCAGACTCTGCCATAACTCTGGATTAGAGTCACTGGAAAGACAGGCTTGTCACTGCACTCCCATTTCACTAACACAGGATACATTCTCTGAATTGATGGATAGTTCCATTGTGTTGAGTGTGGTGGAGAGGAGGAGGTGCTGCTGATCTCTGAATGCATCCAGAGGTGTGTGATAGTAAACCCTAAAGGCGGAGGGTAATTTTATTTATCTGTGAAAAGCCAGACACTTCAAATGTCCAAGGGTCATTATGCGCTGAACTGAACAAAAGGAGACATCTGAAACGAGTGCTGGGAAATGTTTACTGGACAGGTTTAGATGTCTGGGGAGGAATTATGCCGACCCTTGATTTTGTTTAAATTGCAGAATTTAGCAAAAAATATTTTAAACCTACAGTGGAGAATGGTTGTAGCTATTATAACCGTGATGATGATGATAATAGAGTTTTGAGTGTAAAAATTACAACACAGGTTAATTTGAGCTTTCCAGAGGTTTTCTTTTACATAAGTTTATCATTATAAACTCATCTTAGTAATATAATGCCGTGAAAGAGTAATTGGCTAGTTTTATATGACTCCTTTTTCTTATTTTCACACTCTTAATTGTTTAAGATTATTCAATAGATTTTGATATCAAATAAAGGTAACCAGAGTAAATATAAAATGCATTTTTCAAATGATTATTTTTTTAGGGGTTAGCTCTGTCTAAACCAGTCTGGCCCAATATCCCTCCAAACCCAATAACTTGTTGTTTCACAACTTCTTTCAGACACATGATGAATTTGTAATGAGTCTTAAATATTGCTTTTTTCAAAAATGGCCCACTATTCTTTGTAGAACAGTTTTAATTAAGCTTTTTAAGCATTGACAACTGTCATATAATCTTTACAAGATTTAAATACGGACTTTCACAAGGCCACAACTTTTTTTTTGGCATTCAGAGGGGAGTGAGTGCCCCACTATTAGGTAAATATTGGATTAATCAATTTCATAATTAAACAAGGGGAACAGTTATATTTTCCACATGAGGCCACATATGTTCATTTGGATTGCCTAATGTCTTATTAATTAACCATTTGGAAACTTTGTCTGATATCAATCTTTTGATGACGTGACACACATCTAAGTCCAGAAAATAAAATACAATTTATTGATAGCATCATTTGTGTGATGTATACTTATAATATAATACATTTAAAACACCAGAGACTGTAACCAACTATAAATTAAACCTATTGAATAATAAAATGAGTAAAAATTATTCTGGTGCCACAATTTGAAGAATTAAAGAAAAAAAAAAACTATATCAGAACTTAGAACTGCATTCTTGGTGTTCGTGTCTGAACCAAAATATTATATTAATTGAGATTAGATTGCTCACTGGCCTTTCTATAGACTTGATTTTTGACATGGGATCAAAATCTGCTTTGTCTCATGTTTTAACTGATTTGCTTGATACACTTATGTAACCTCAATGCATTAATACCACTGCAATAGGCTAGTGGAGACAGCTGTTCAACACATATCCGTCACACAAAAGAGCTTTATATCAATGAGTCTACATGCCATTGGAAGGGTTAGATTCTTGCAATACTTTCAGTGCTTAGCTTTTCAAAATATATAGTCTGGAATGTGTTTAGGTTTTTGTATTCCCATTTTGTTTTCAAGCCTTATAATGCCATCCCTTTCTTTTGTTTGTTTGTAGAAATAAATAAACCAATGTCATCTTAAATACTAAACAGTTGCATTTGGGTTTTCAACATATGTTTTTAATGAATTTTGGTGAAAAATAATCATAAAGCTGCTCAAATTGCACAAATAATTTGATCAAATATATTTTCAGATAAAAAGAAATCAACATATTCTTAGATTTTGGTTCTGATACCTGTAGATTCTATATGACATTGTATTCCCCCTGACAACATTTATAACCAAAATATATTAAAGATCTGTTGAAGTTGTATTAACCTCCCAGAACCCACAGGTCTTTTGGTTCAAGTCTACTCTGCATACCCAGAATCAGAACCAAACTTGAAAAATCAGCATTTAGATTTTATGTTCTACCAATCTGAAACAAACTTCGAGAAAACTGCAAAAATGCTAAAACACTGAGGTTCTTTAAATCAAGATTAAAGTCCTATTTTTTACAGCTGCCTTTAATTAATAATAACTAAACATCATAAAATGTAGTTTATTTTAAGAGGTCATTGTTTTTCTCTACTTTGCCTTTGGAATGCAATGTTTTTGTTGTTTTTTTTGCTTTTTTTATTTTCATTCTAATCATGTGAAGTACTTTAAATTGTCTTGTTGCTCAAAACGTGCCCTTAAGTTTTGAGACTTTTAGGGCATACAAATATTAATACTTTTGCATGGATCTGTAGCTAGCATCTATGCCTTATGTTTTATACTTAATCTGGGATTAAGGACACCATGTTCAATTCAAGTTTGCTTGCAAACATCCCTGATTCTGTTATGTCAAAGTAAAATCAAAATCAATCAGCTAGAGCTTAGTCTTAACCAGCTGGCAACTCAGTCAGGTGGCAACCTGAATGCTCCATTTGAGGAGACACCTCTGCTCACTGCCTAATTTCACTTCAGTCCTGTCATCAGCCATTTTTCCATTCTGTCAAACACTTCTCATATAGCCTCACCACACTGAGACGTCGCAATTTCCATCTCCTCATTGTCCCATTCGCTCATGTTACGTAAGGGAGAGAAAATAGTCTATTTATTACCCTAAAGGCAAGAAAGTGTCTCAAATTATAATCCTGTGAAATAGATTTTGTTCAGTCCTTTTTATTAGGGGGTACAGTGGAAGCCAAAAGAGGGCTCAGAGTATGATGAGTGATGGGGTTTGCATGCTAATGGCGGCAGTGATAGAGGAATGTGGGTTATGAGAAATAAATGCCATGTCTACGTCTCCTTTAGGCTGATTGATGAGGGGCTTGCTGTTGCCAAATCTACTCATACTGCACTGGATTAGTACTCATTAAGGCACATTCTTTTCAAATTAATCCTATTAAAATGTGTCGTATTGGGACAGTATATGACTGGGTTTGAAATATGTCACATTTAGATTTGGTCTTTTCTCTGAAGTTTGTTTTGTCTGCTCTGTGCCACAGAGGTTTGATTGTGTTTGGTTTCCAGATTCTTGTGGTTTGCTGTAGCATCTTTCACAAAAAAAAAATAAATAAAAAAAATTACATTGTTTATTTTTGCTTTAATTTTACTGTGTTGATGCCCATGGCATTAAATATGAGCAGGTTTTGTGAATTTGAAATTTTCATGATTTTTTTTTCCCCTTCAGGTCATATTTTTATATGCCTTTTGAACTAAAAAACAGCATTTGTTTTGTCCCTTCTGCAGTCTTTGTGCCCCTAACTCCTGTTAAAAAATATTTTAAATATATTATCATTACCATTGCAGTATTCTTTTTTTTATTATTATTTTTATTTTCACCCATGGTATTTCCTGTAAAGTCCATTATTTTTATTATTTCCTATTAGATGAAGTTATTATTTTTAAGCTCTGTTAATCCTACCTATCAAAATATATGTGGTGGGAAATAAAATCTAATTTTAAAAAAATTAAGTTTGCACAGAAGAAGAGATTGAATTTGCTGCCCTTTTTTTTTTGACACTGTCAGTCTTGGATATTACCATCATAAAATTCAAGGTGCATAATGGAAATGTTCAAATGATTATTTTGCTTTCAGAAAGACTTAAATAACTAAAACTGGTGCTTCAGAAGTTAAAATTAATGAAAATTCTTTAAAGGGATGGTATTATGTAAAATCAACTCAACACATTCATGGAGTGTTGCTTTGACTAATTTTTGCAAGAGGAGAAATCCTTCTCTATTGTTTGGCAGCCATTTGCAAGTGTCAACATCTGCTCAATTTGCTGCCTATTTACCCAAAGCTCCACCTTTAAACTGTTAAAGAGGGGTTAAATGGGGCTATGGTCAAGACGAGGGAAGCACTGTTGCTTATTTATAAACTTTGACACTATAATTAGTGACTTTTTATGAAAAACCAGCTAGTGACAAATCAAAGAACTGATTTTTTTCAGTATATCTGGTCGACTTCTATGGTGAGAACGCTCTGTGGATCTGTTGCAGCTCTGCTGTATCCTGACCGAGCAGCGAATTCTCCCATGAGCACCTCTTGCTTCATGTCCCTCAGTCAGTCTGACACAGTAATCCATCCTGCTGCATACCATCACCAAAAGTCAGAGCCGAGGAGACCCTTTCCACTCCATGTCTACATTGCAAATGAATCACACATTGGTAAATCACTGTGATCAATCCTCGCCACGACCAGACTTGGTATTCCTATTCCTGGATGCTGTAAAAGTACGGAATCTAGAGCACACAAGTAGAGAACAAAAATAAAGAATACCCAGCTTAAAGAGTTAATGTTGCTTTAAATACATTTTGTGTAGCATCTCATACACAAAATGCCACTGTCATTGGGACATTCCACTTGTGTGCTGTAAATGTTTCTCCAAACATCCCAGCTGACCCAAATTAAAGTAGGATTTCACACGGCAAAGCTTCCGTTTCTTCAGAGTTTCTTCTTGTTTGCGCATGTCCTCTGCTATCTTTTCTGTAATTTATTTTCAGGCACTGATGCTTTGAGGTGTGTGGGTGGGGCTGCTCTCTAGGGGCCCCTGCCTGACCCATGTTCATGTGATCAGGCCCTACATGGTGTGGCATTTGGACTGGCCCTGTGGGTCCCTGTCTGGAAGCAGGGAGCTGTTCTGCAGCCAGTCTGGAATGCCAGACATTTGAAGTCAGACTTGTTAAAAAAAAAAATGAAGGGTGGTAGGAGTTTGGTCAAACCGGCTCCTGTGTCTAAAATAGCCCACAGACTCTGTCCGGGTGGGAGGGGAGTGAGACAAAGCCTATTCCCGTAAACTATGAAAGGACACAAAAACCTTTGTGTGAACAGAAAGGAATGGACGTGTTCTTTTGAGTTCTAGGTTATTATTGCTGCTTGTTACTGCCTCTTGTTGTGCGTGACACCTGAAATAACTGTGAGCGAGAAAGAACAGAAGCTTCAAAGATGATGCAAAAACTGTAAAGTGACTTCTCTCACTTTACAGACAGAAGAAGTAAATAAGATATGCTGTTATTTACCTCCCAGCAATAAAATCATATCTTTGCACATTTTGTTGAACAGATGATGATGTGGTCTTAGAAAGGCAAAGGTGCCATGAACTAGAGCTATTTTCTGGTTTGAGATGCTCAGGATCTACAGTCATGATAAGAAGAAAGATGACCCTTTGTCTAATAAGTTTACTAATCTTATAAATGTAAGATCTTATACTCATGCCTTCGATGAAAGAGCATTCGAAGAAGAAATTGATGTGAATTCTAAGTACATTTTTGAAATTACCTTTTCAATCCACCTCGAAGTATACACACAACATAATGTAACTTTTATCTTTATCTTTACTTATACACTTCTAATTAACAAAATTGTTATATGTTCTCTAAACAAAAAAATTACAAAGGTAATATCTTGTGTAATTATTCCAGAAAGGAAAAACAATTACATTCTATTTTTTCCCTACCGTTTGTTTAAATATGCTATGTATTTTAACATAGTAGAATGACATTTGTCCAGCACATTGTTGCGTGTAGCCCTTTTTTTTTTTTTTTTTAGTTTTTTGTCAAATTATTTGTGCATTTATCTAGTCAGATGTTTTATTTTAAAAGTAAAACAAAATTAATATTTTAAAGAGAAAAAGTTTTGCAGCCCCCCCCCCAAAAAATCTACCAATTAAAATTTGTTTTCAGGAGCAGGGTATTAAAACGTTAAAATTAGATTTATTTTTGCTATTCAATCATTTCTTTCTGCTTTGTTGAGCAGAAAGAAACATATTGCTTGAATTATTGCATTTAAGACATGTTAGCATCTTGCTACACATCCCAAGAGGTTGATAAATCCAAATTTCCACTTGCAGCTATTTTTTTTCCATCTTTCATAGATCTAATTGCTGTTCTCCAGGTTTTCTGTAGTGAGTGTGATTCTATCTTTATGGGTTTTTTTGCTGTTTTTTGTGTCATCGTAATTATACAGTAATTACACCTGAGACACGTGTTCTCTGGTAGAGAGGGAAGCTTATCACTCAGCGTGGAAAATGCCACAATGCCTTTGTTTACCTTTCTGTTTCTGTTCCCATCACAGTCTGTTATAGCATATTTCTTTTAACTTCTTAAAGTCTTTTGGTACTTTGCAGTCTTTAATATGATGTTCACCATATATCCGTTATGTGTGATTTACACATCCAGTACACACACTCCACTCTCATCATCTTTTTTCTTGTCCCTCTCCCTCATGGGGCTTTTTTATTGGTGTCCCAGCACTGGTCTGGGCAGGGTTGTGGATGTCATTTACAGGACTACGATAGGGCCCCTGCTGCATTATGCATGGAAGTGTCCCACTGGGGGAAAAATGGCCTACAGCCAACAACGATGGATTGAGGGATGAATAATGGATGGAGAGATGGAGCAGCAAGACACTATTGCAATCTGTTTCTTACTAAATTGAAGATTTGCCCTATCTCACACCTCTGAAGCTCAGGGCCAAGTTACCTGCTGTGAGTGTGAGCTGTGAAGTAGTAATGTTTGAAAGTACAGGAGAGTTTTTATCAGTGTTATATTTTGTGTTTGAAAACCCACTGAGATTCTGCTATCAGAAGAATACCCATTGGCTATTTTTTCTCAGTTGATTTTCGTCCAGCCAGTTATTCTGTGTTTCTGGACATGTAGTTTTAGCTGTAAGATCTGTGTTGCCCTTAACAATAACTAGTGTTATGTTGAGGTCACGCAAATTGTATTTGAAATAATTCATGCTCATAGTTCACCACCACAGCATTTTGAGGCAGAAGACATAAGTGGCATCAGGCTTACTGTTCTTATTACCAACTGTGGGCGACCATCCCTGGACCCAGAGATCAGAGAATGAGCCATACAGATTTAAGTATAGCCATTCCCAATTAAATGTAAAATGAAGAAAAAAAAATTCAAAAAATAGACAACTCCAATAAGACTCTTGTAAAAATGTAACCATATATAAAGGGAAAATAGAGTGAATTATATAACTTTTGTTGTTTTGGGAGTTAATTGTACCTGATTTAAAATGGAAAATAAAATGTCTTGTTACAATTGAACAACAATCATTCATCTTATGATGGAGCACTCTGTGCGTCATGAAGTTTTATAAAGCTGGTGACTGCTGCCAGCAAGCTGCTATGCATATTTTGTTGCTGTGGAGCTCATGCAGCTAAAATCTTTAGTGTCTTTGCACTGACCCTGTGAATTTATTGACCCTGAGCTCTATAAATTCACACATTACTTATTCTTTACTTCTCTTTGATGCATATTCAGTTTCTGCAGAGTTCAGCTGCACAAGTGTCATACAGGTGAATCTGAGTTGAAGTCTGAATAAAAAACATTGATTTAATGGATCTGTAATGTTTCTTAGGCTTCAGCAAACCTGTTTTTATCCTGTTGTAAATCTGCTTAACTCTATTACTTTGTGTCTATCGTATTTTTACATGGAACATAATTGAATGTGTCATTGAGGGTTTCAATTTTAAATGCACTAAAGCACAAATTAAAGAAGCAAATGAAATCACAAAAATCAAATTCCTAAATACAGACATGGGTAGTTGTAACAAAAAGTATTCCAACCTTTGACCTCTGGTAAGCCTTCTCAGAGAATCTAGTCCAAATATTAAATAGTAATAATAATTAATTACATTAATTAAGATATATGTTCATAATTAAGACATAAATTCTCCTATAGATATATTATCTGGATATTTAATAAAATACATTTGCATTGCAGATTCATTAACTCAATAGTTTTTTTTTTATTGAGACAATATTTTCAGGTATATTTGCATATAGTCTTCAAAAGAAAAAAATATATTTTAAAATATTTTAGTGCCTTATATAAAAACAGAAATAAGAAAATAAATACAGAGTGGTGTTAATTTGTTGAAATTATGCATATGATCGTTTTCTCAAAGATTCATTTAAATAAAGAGCTCACAATGTATACAGTTTTAAAACACAACATTAGAAGTTGCTGTATGCCTTAAGGCTCAGAAAGCAAGTGCGAAGTGGAGAAGCAGCGATACAAAAAGTAAACAAGCTGCTGTCAGCAGCAGAGTTGCAATATCAGGAAACTCAAGCTTTATTTAAAGATTGCTTCAGTCACAGCTCCCTACAGCTCTCAAGGTCACCACGTATTTGTTCTGAAACTCTGAGTGAGCCTTAATGTCTGTGTAGTATAGGCATACCGACTGACACCAAGACAATGATTTGAACTGGCAGCTACATTTTAAACGCACTGACACCCTTCAGCTGCCATTGGCTGCTGCCCAAACATTTAAGCTCAAAAATGGCATGCAGGCCTCTGACTGATTATTGGAGTCATCTGTAAAGATGTTTGCAAAACCTCCAAAATTTATATATATATATATATATATATATATAGATCTATATATATAATTATTGTGGTAGCATAATCACAAGCTAAAATGTTAGTTTTATCAATTTCTTCAAATAATCTATGCAGTTATTGATAACTCTGCAGCACTTGGTCTTCAGACAAGCAGAGAGAAATCTCCGACTTTTTTTTTTCTTTTTGCACAGTCTCTGTTTATCACCCAGAGTCCTGGCGTCCTTTTTTATGCTCTAGTCTCTTCAAAATAATTTCTGTTGGAATTATGTCAGGGGAGTGTGATGTTAAGAAAGAAGGATAAAATCACAGATTTTACCACACGGTGTTATTCAGCTAAAATGCCTGATGATATTTTCTGTCCACACATTACCCAGGCCTCCATTGTACTTGACAGTGGACACCTCATCCACCTGGAGTATTTCTTGGCCAATGCTCAGTAGTCACATCTGACCAAAGTACAGAGTTCAACAAACCTTAGATTTACTTTTGTTTGTTGATTAAAAGACAGGGAAGGAAAAACTGTTTAAAAAGAATCAAATTGGCAAATTCAACCTCAAAGATTGTGGTTTTCAAACCTGGTTGTATAGATTGATTTATAAAATCACACAGACGTTATTGACTGTATATTAGGATAAGCGGATACAGAGATAATGGTTATGTAATCAAGAAAAGCAGACACAGACAGTGGCTATATATGCATGGATCTGTAGTGTTCGTCATGCATGTATCCCTGCCAGATCCCCGATGTCAGCTAACGCCAGTCAGTGTGTCAGTGAACGTGAAAGATGCCGTTGTTATTCATCACCAGCGTGGTGGGATGACACGATTTGTCACTGTAGTGATGGATTCCGTCTCCCTCAGAGGAACATGTGCAAGCGCCGTCTCTGAAAAGCTGTCTTTGTGTTTCACACTCGCTACCTCGAACACACAGACGCACCCAGACACGCTGCTGAAACTGACAACAAAGAACTGCTTATCCAATTGTGCAGGGAGAAGATTACGTTTTCAAAAAAAACAACTTATCAGACTAATGTTAGCATCTTGTACTCTAGTGAGAACCACTGTTTGTGTAATGAGTAAAAACAGGCAATTGGATCAGAGGTGCTGTCTTAGAAATAATACCCATAAGACTCTCTTTCTATGATGTTGACATGTCTCTAAATAACAAAAAACTGTAGCCATCTCCGTCTGATGTAAGAGTCCTGAGGGAAATAAAGAGCAGTTGTGTTTCTCAGATGTCTGATTTTGTTTTTCCCTCCAAAACAGGTCAGCAGATCCATCCTGACCTGCCTTTTCAATTTTTTTTTTTATTCTGTAATCAACTTATCTTGTCACTGGAATTAGGCGATGTCCAGGAAAAATAATCTGTTTTAGTAGAATATGTTGATTTTTGCTTGATTACATCTAATTATTTTATAGGTATAATTTATCAGTAATAAAATCATTTAAGTTTAATTTGTCTACAGATTTAGAAATTTGACTAGTTGAGGAAAATTAAGATCTCAGGAGTTTGAAGTAAAAATGCACTAATTGTGAGGCCAATTTATGATTCAGATTTTTATAAGGCTTTTTCATGCTGTTACCAATTTTAGCCAAAAGGGATTTCTCTTAAAGAACTGCAATATAAGAACATATGTGACTGGCCATGACAAAACCAGGGGTTTCCATAAAGATGATTTGAGTTATTTAGATTCTACAAGTGTGTATTCTAAACTTCCCAATGATGTCAAAAACCAAAAGAAAAAAGAAAAAATATCCTCTCTCTCTCTCTCTCTCTCTCTCTCTCTCTCTCTCTCTCTCTCTCTCTCTCTCTCTCTCTCTCGCTCTCTNTCTCTCTCTCTCTCTCTCTCTCTCTCTCTCTCTCTCTCTCTCTCTCTCTCTCTCTCTCTCTCTCTCTCTCTCTGTATATACTGTATACTGTATATATAGCCCTGTTAATTAATTTAAAATTTATTTAATTTTGCTAACAAAGGATATTTATTTACATTATTTTGCAACAATCCCACATGTCAGCATTGACTGTAAACAGGTATGACTGGGAAGTTGTGTAGGCAAAAGTGAGCTTTAGTCTGGCTTGTCTAATTAGAAAAATATTCCAAAAGTTTTCAAATTTTGTCTCATTTTCTAGTAAGGATAGTTTGTCTTATGAACATTTGTCGTGGACTCATCTCTGAAACCAGAACTTAAGTCTAAATAAACCATGCCTAAATACAACATATTAGATGGTGGAAAACAGCAGGCCCAGATCGGTGCATCGGTGTCGTGGTGCAGGATTGTTGGACAGGTGATACACAGGACACAGTGGAGCAGACTAAAAAGCACGTGAGCAGCAAAAAGCAACAAAATCTTTCAAATTTGTCATATTATGCTGAAAGTCACATTTATTAAAAATCTATATGTATTTTAATCATGTTATAAAAACAATAAAACTTTTGAAACTCACCCCATGAGAAAATGAAAAAAAAAAAAAAAAACTATTCCCGCAGATATGAATGCTTTTGATCATATAAGTGGTTCTACTGCGTCTTCTTCTCCCCAGCGTCCTTCTGGTGGTTGTTGTCATTTCCTTCCAAAGTAAGGGTTGTTAGCTTGAAGTTTCTTCCAATTATTGGAAGAAACTTTGCTGCTGCACCAAAGTGTCCAAGTGGAGAATTTTCTTTTCTTCTCTTGTGACATTTGCACTTAAAGTTATGGATCTTCTCCAGCTCCGTCTTGAAATGTTGTGATAACAATGTTAAGTAGCCACGAGTTCCTTTTAAATGTGCAGCTTATTGGCTGAAACCAATAACAAAAAGTGTGTGCATAGTTAAACAACAATGGTATATTAATCAGCTATGGGTTTCCATTTAGTTTAAATTGTGACCAGCTTGGTCTGGTGCTCATTGCTATGTTCTATATATTCAAAAATGTTCTAAGTTGTCTTCAATACATTTTAACATTTGTTGCTAGTGTTGGGTACAATACCCCTTAGAAGGAAAAAAAAAGCTTGCAGACCTACAGTTTGCCATACATTTTCTCACATGTCATGTCAGTGTTATTTGTGACACTGAAGGTCAGGTGAGAGTGAAAAGGTCTTCAGACAGTCTAGTGTTTTATATGAGCCTGCTAGCAAGATCTTGCTTTACAGGTTTTTATGGATGGCAGTGTTATTTGCATATTTCCAAGATAAAATATCAGAATTTGGACTAATAACTAATAATGGCATTCATATGAGGAATGATCATGTGAATGTTGAATTTTCTCTCAATTTCTTGCCTTATTCCAGATGTAGCACAGCCACTGTGGATTACTGTACATTCTACTTCTGTTGATTTCCAGGCTTTTCATCTGATGCAATCAATGAAACTTTTCTGCAGCAAAAGCATTGGCTACTACTACTTCTCATGAGTACTTACATGTATATTTGTATTAATTACTATTTATTCTCAATGTAATGCTCCTTTTGCATTTTGGGTTTAGAAACTAAACAGCTACTTGACCTCTGACATTCACTATTGCTTGTCTGCCTGCTAGTACTTTGTTCAAAGAACTGGTTAGCAAATCCCTTAAATCCTTTGGTGATGGATGTGTTTTAAATGCCTGTCTGTATGCTGTACTTAACGTCTGCCAAGTTTTGTTTCATAAAAATTAGACATAAAGGTGGAGTTTGAGGTAAGGAAGAATGCATTAAATGTTGGCTTAGATATGGATCACTGAGTCAGCACTTTTGCCTGTCATGTTCCCAGCTTTACAGAGCAGAAAGCACTTCACATATGTGCATGATTTTTTAACCATATTTTAACTATTTGACAACTTGGGTAGTAATTAATTTTTTTCCTGAGTGATTCTACAATAAAGTGAACTAAGAATCAGTAGCATGCTTGTTCTTTAAAATTAGTGGTGGACAATAATCAAAATGTCACAAGTGTCTATACCTGTTATGGTGCAAACTTAAATTGTATTACAACTTATAAATGTTTTTCTTTGGTAGATCTGAAGATAAAAATGCAAAGTTCTCCCTTCAGAAAAACTTAACACAAAATATTTTAAAAATGAGGTGTGGTTCTTTACTTATCATTACAGTGCTTGCAGGCATGTAGCTGTGAAAACACTTTCACTGTCAATCCTAAGGTGTAATCGCTTAAATAACAATAAGAATATCTAACAGATTATTGTACATACAGACTCTCAGAAGTATGAAGACACATGGAACTATCACACATTTGGTTGATAATAATCTCAAACTTCAATATATATTTGATTGGACTTAATGTGATTGACCTACATGAGATAATGCATTACAAACAAAATTTTCTGTAGCTCCATTTAGTCGTACCTTGAAATAAAATCCAGCACAACCAATATCCTTTTGAAAATCCACCAATTTGTATAGTTCTTAATTCTCATAATTCAACAAGTCTCATAATTTTTAGATTTGTTTTTGCCTTCATGCCTTTATCAGATTGACAAGTTGGTCAGAGTTGATGGGAAGATAAATGGAGCTAAATACAATTCAGTCCTGAAAGAAAACCTATTTAATGACACAAAAAGATTGAAACTGGGCTGAATGGTCATCGTCTAGCAGGACAACAACTCTAAGCATGCAGGTAGAGCTACAATGTATTGATTTAAATTGAAGATCAACTATTGCACAGACATTGTTTGTTCAATCTGTCTGAAAAGAATAGAATTTTTTTGAAAAGAATAATAGGATATTTAGGTCTGTAGATGCACAAAGCTGGCAGAGACTTACGCCACTACTCTGTTTCTAATTGCCACAGAGTTCCATACAGTAAAATAATGTTGCTACATAGATGGGCAGGCCATAATTCTTTGATTTGTTTTTGTAAAATATTTCGAAAACTTTCCTATGTGTTGCACGATCAGAAAAAAATCCATAAAATTATACTATTTATTGGTTTATTTGACAAAGTACACAAATGTTTAACTTGTACTAATACGTCTATAGTGCAATGTAAAAGGCACACATTTCTCTCTAATGCATTATTGCAGTTTCTAACTCTCCTTTTCACTATGTGACTCAGTGAAACCAATCTTTATGACTCTGGTATCTGACTAGCCTTCTATGCATGCAGACATAGTATGTTTTTCAATGTAAATATTTTAAGTGCAGTACTTTTCAGAGTGCATGAAGGAAAAGGCAGTAGGTGAAATTGAAAACAACTTTAAAAACACCCTATAGTGTCAAACTATAAAACTAAAGCTGCCCATAGTGTATTGGCAAAATCATCTTGTACAAAGCAGTTAGCTTTGGCATGAATGCTTGATGAGTAAGCTGACCATTTCTAAATATAATGTAGAGGATTGTGTAAAGAATGGGCAGCTTGCAGCTTCTGTTCTTGTTAGAACACACACGTGGATTTGTCTTGCATGACGTGCAAAGACTTAATTTACTCTAATCCTAGGTGTGGAACAGTAGCTCAAAGACGCTTGGAGGACGCATCATTATGTCCTTATCTGCCTTTATGCCGTGTTTTTCCTTAACCAGTAATTTTGTTTGGCTTGTTTTTTTTCTCTTACTTCCATAATGTCCTAGATCTTGACTCATTTAATTCTCAGATTTCATGTCCTTTGTGTTCTACAGCCCCCATATAATTTTCCTGTCCCAGAGTGTGTTGTGCAAGGAATGTCCTGATTCTGGACTGAACAGACTGACTCTGAGTGGATCCAGGATTTGCCACGAGATTGCCCACTCCTGGTTTGGCCTGGTTATTGGAGCCAGAGACTGGACAGAGGAATGGATCAGTGAAGGCTTTGCTACTTTCCTGGAGGACATTATATGGGCCCAAGCACAACAAGTACTTGTTCCTAAACATAAATATTTTCTTTGGTTTCAATTTTATTCTCCATTTTCACATACTTTTGAAGGTGTTTTTTTTAAATCTAGTAATAAATTAAGTCTGTAATGTTCAATTATATGAAAATGTTAATTTAAATGGATGTATCAGATTTTTTTAAATAGGATGCTGTAGAGAGGCTGCAAGGAGTGAGTATCCCCTCTTTAGTAGCCATAGGTGTCAAATTACATCACTTTATCAAAACATGTTATTTCTCACTTACTAATCAGAGTAGGGCAAATTCTTTCAGAGATATTTCGATTTTATAACAACTTCGGTCTCATTTGCAATTGATTTTGGAAAAACAGAAGCTTTCATCAAATATTTCTTTTCACATTTGTGGTTTGAAAGCATCTTGAATATACCATAGTAAAAGCACTTATCAGCTATGTCACAATAAGATGGTGTGTAAAAAAAGGGACCAAAGTGCTGAAATGGCTGAAAGTCAAAGGAGCTGGCCAAGCAACATGAAGGAGGAAGAGATTTCCAAATCCAACTACAAAATAAATAAACTAACATAACACCTACAGATTTGGGCAGCAACAATCCTACAAAAATATATATTTTAGAAAACAGTCCAAAAAAACAGGGAGTGCATTTCCCGTACACTTCAGTTTTAATGAGAGACTGAATGTGCATGCGAACCCAATCTTCGCATTCAATTAGAAATGTAGAAATGTTTTTCTTTTCTTCTCTTGTTCCCTTTTTAATCCTATCACTCAGTATGCTAAGTAAATTTGGCCTTGTGAAATAATTCTGACCGATTGACACTTTTAGTATTGGAAACACTTTTTTAATGTTTCCAATACTATACGCAGTATTGGAAACATTTCAGTCTGGTAAATATTTGATGTTTATGGGGGGTTTTTGGAGGGGGAATCTTAATATTTGTCAGCATCTGACATGTTCTTTATTCTCTCCATTTTCTCTGCAGCTGTCTTCACAACAGACTGCAGAGCAATTTGACCTGAAGGCGTTGTTGAGGTGGAAGCGACTTTCAGATGAGCTGCAGAACTCAAATGAAGAACTTCAAATTCTTCGGTGTGTACCTCTATTTATCACTGGTCTGCTGCTTTATGAAGGAATTAGGAAATATTAGTACTACATAAAAGCTTATATGCTTTTATTTTTTCAGATGTACATTTACTTGACCACACCCATGAGCAATGTGTAATGGTACAGGTTGCAGTAGCTTACTCTTACACAGTCAGGGTAACTAGCTCAATGTGCTATATTTTCTATGTTAAAACCTTAAACAAGGAAGAAAAAGTCTAAGGTGAGAGAAGACTTGTCTGTTTTCTGTATTTTGTGTGTGCGTGTGTGGTTGTGGCTGGGTGTGTGTCCAAGTGTAAACTGTATGCATTCCAGGGGGACAGGTGTGGCAAGAAAATATATTGAGGTGTGGTGCACCATCATGTCTCAGAAAACTCAACACATGGAGACACCAGGCATGCACTAACTCTTCATCTCATCCTGACAATGTGGGACCCACACCCTGTTTGTTTATATCTTGAGTGGAAGGAAATTGTCATCAGGTATTATAGTTGTGAAACACCATCCAAGAGTTAACTTTTTAAATATCTATAAATACACATATTAATATTTTAGATGTTGAGTAAAACACCTTGGAGATGGAGGGAGCTCTTATGAAAGAGCATTAGGGCCACCGAGAAAAAAAAAGAAAAAAAGTCAGAATTATTCATTTATTTTTTTTCGGTGGCCCTAATCTTCTTCCGTAAGCTCTTGTATTGACTTTCACGCTTGTAAGAAGCAGTAGAAGGTGTAACAGAATGCGTATTATTGACTTCATTGCACCTTTCTGTGGAGCTTACTTCTGACTGTATCACCTTAATTAGAAATGTTGTCATCATACAATACAATAACCTTAACCAGAAATCAGATTAACCAGAAAGGAGCAACTTACAGTTTGAACAAGTTGGGAATCAGTATTAGGAACTGGTTAGGTAAAGTTATGGAGCCTAACATAACATTTGCTCAATAGTAAATGTTACAACCATGTTTGCAAATTTCTAGCTTGCAGTTCATGTCTAAAGTATGCTACTGGTTTAATCTTCAAAGATAAGCGATGTTTCAGTAAAAAAACTAAATATTCAATTAAAATCTCTCTCTGTCTGCCTATAAGGGTGTTCCTCTACAAGGCAGACATATGATTAAGTTGGATTAGGTTTTTCGTTTCCTGCAGTATTAAATCATTGTTACTTAAGTTGCTGTCACACTGCTTCTTATCTTTCCAGGTATGTTGTTTATCATTAGTTTAAAGATAAAGAAACGGAGCACATTTTGTAAAACATCAAGTTCAGTGTGAAGTATTTGTCATGTTTATAATTTGCCATAGTTTTATACAGTAGATGCACATTCAACATTCTAATGGGTGGAAATGTTCATCAATGCAGACAGGCCACCTGTATTGTGTTGCATTACATTAAGTCATATTATTGGGTTTTTGATCTGACATTTAAATAGCTTATTTACATATTTCGCCACAGTGTTCTGTCCAAATATATCCATCTAAGTATGACTTAGATGGATATATTTATGTATCCATCTAAGTTATGGATATATATA
>CAEFZX010005445.1:0-33418 GCA_903066825.1 Alfaro cultratus | reverse complement strand
TCATGTGTCATGTAACGTTAGCATACTGTACAATTATTCAGCCTGTTGTTGCCTCTATTCTATTTTTATTGCCTTTCAAGATGACATGTCTGTTCTTAGTGTTGGATTTTATCAAATAAATTTCCCTCAAAAATGCAATTTATACTCCGGTGCGACTTATATATGTATTTTTCTTCTTTATTATGTGTTTTATGGCTGGTGCGACTTATAGTCCGGAAAATACTGCATATGCCTTGTATTATACTGTCACAACATGGCAATAGTTTTAAGAAATACGTAAATATTTACATACAGCAGTGAACTGAAACACAACGGATTCTGCAGCACATCTACTTCAGTTATGCTGAAGTAGGTCAGCATAACTGACCTACTTCCCACTTCCTCAATAATCTTTTTTTTCAATAAATCTAGAAAACTGATAAAGATGTACTAAAAACGTCAAGTAAAGCACAGAGGAAATTATAGATGCTTTTTGGTCATTTCTGTACATCTTGAGCTGCAGCCGATGACTGTGCAGTATGGCGTCTAAGGTGCAGCAGTTCATGAAATACCTGCTGCTGATTCATAAAAACTCCTTTGTTTTTTTTCTCACTCCCTATTTTAAGTCTGAAAACAAAACCTTCCTGATTATTGACGCCAAACCTGAAGCAGCTTCTTGTCTTCACCATGTTCATTTGGTAATCCTCGATGATAGCCACTGGCAAAGCTTCAGCTCCGTATCAGCTTCAAACGGGCGCTGCATCCAGTTTCCTGAAACTCAGCACAGAAACAATCTGATAACTGAAACTAGTCAAAGACTTTCTGTTTTTCTCTCTTATTTATTGCACAAAGCAGGAATGTAGGTATTGAATAATTTCTGTTTACAAGTGTTATAGAGCAAACGTGAGTCTCAAGGTAACAAAGAACAAGTCTTCTCGTTATTTTATGAATGTAATACACAACTTGAATAATTTATGCCAAGCAAAAACAATCATTAATAACAGTGATAAATGTGTTTCTTTGTTGCAATTTTAGTAAAAACAATCTGGCATTCACTCCATTAGGCCTCAGCATATTAGGAGTTCAGTATTCACTGATTCACCTATTTGCAGCTTTTTTACTGTGGAATGTGATTCCAAATTATTTGCAGATTTTTTTCATGGAGCATATCCAAAATATTCTAACGGAAATTTTGCTCTTGGACCTGCCTGAATGTGCTCTCCAAATAACCTTAAAACCTAAATCAAGTAAATCCTGACTCCAGGATCTCTCTGCAGAGGTTGAATCTGGTCATGCTTCTGACTGCACCTCGGTTGTTCTGCATCTATTGTTACTCTGACTGGTCTAGTGTTGAAATGTTCTCCCTTTCCTATGCTAAATAACACCCCCACCCTGTTTTCATTCTCTCCAGTCACTTAGCATAAAGGCTGTGGCCTCTTTCTTTGTCGCTGAAGCACAACTGAGCTGAATGCTGGTTTATAGTGAAGCTTAACCCCCATGTTTTTTGTTGTTAACTTTTTGTTGCGAAAAAAACTTTTAATTTTAAGTTCACATTATGATTTTTGATACCTGTATCATGTGACGTAAATACGGTGGCCTTGAAGTGCAAACCACTTTTACAAATCACTAAGCACAACTACAAATTGAAAAACAATTCAAAAACAAGACAACATTATTTACAACTACATATTAAAAAGACACAACAACATTAACAAGACAGAATAGGAAGATCTCGTGGGAAATCTAAAACATAGCTGACTGGACAGCACCACCTTTGGCTTTGAAACCAGAAGTTATTCTGGCTTTAGTGTATAAACGGATGATTTATTTGAAAAATGTGTCACAATATAAGCATTTATTTTTAAGCAGTTATGAGGCACGGTAGTGAAACCTTTAACTGCTGCTGGGCAACAGGTTGTTGCTAGGTAACCGAAGTTGGGGGGGGGGGACTGAAACTTCTTGTGACCCAGCAGGTTGTTGCTAGGTAACCGAAGAGTGAGCGAGTTAGTTGATGCAACCGACCTACCTTAACTGTAAGAGGTTGAGCAGCTAAATCCTTTCCTTTGCCCACATCCCCCAGAATCCTGTGCGGTTCTGGATCGGAGTTCAGTGAAATTATTCAATATTATCTATTGATATTCATCATGTGTCTATCACCATATATATTGTTATTTATTATTGCCCAGACCTTTTTTGTGACAGGAATATTCTGAATAGGGACTACGAATCTCAGCTTTTTTCTGTTTTTTTTTGTACAGTTTGGTCAATACATGTCTACCCTAAAATCTAACAAAGAGAGCGAATCCCAGAATAATTTCCAATTCTAAAGTCAAAAGTGGTGTCATCCAATCGACGATGTCTCAAGTTTCCCATTGAGACTTCTTCCGTTTAGTTTTCTTGATTTGTAGTTGTGCTTAGTTAATGTCGTTGTATTTTTGAATATGTTGTGTTTTTTCATTTTTAGTTACGTTTACTGATTTGTTGAAGAGGTTTCCACCATTCTTAAAGGTTTTAGGTTTTCTAACTGTATTGCCAGGCAACTTTCCTCTTTCTTGAAGAGATTTAGGTTAATAAGGCTGCAGTCAGTGTGATTAGCTGTGCAAAACTCATTTCCCAACCTCCTTCACCAGAACTCAGAGAAGAATCTGCCAAGTTTGACCCTTTTCCCGTCACATGTCACGGGCCGCCACACCAGGCTCATCTTACTGCAGGATCAGCTCCAATTACACAGAAGAAACCTGTGATCTTAAGTATTCCTAAAGTATCGAACTCCAAGCCTACAAGCTAAACTAATCTGACAGTTAAAGGGATTATTTGAGTCATGAGATGGTGTGGATTAAGGAGTAACTTGAAGGTTGTGGATCAAAGTTATCGGTCTTTGACTTTAGATACTTCTTATTGAGTGTGATATTTGTTTTGCATTACATTCGAACGAGTTGGTTAAATGTCCTGTGAAATGTTTCACAGAATTTTGGAGCCACCAATAAGTTTCTGACATACATTTGACTGGATATTTAACTTATTCCTGAAATTGTTAGTGTTCATTTAAAGTAGGAGGTTTCATGGCATGGATTTGGATTGTGAGCATAATTTTCAGTGCAGATTTTTTAAAAATAATCTCTAGTGTCTTTTAGCACAGTTAGTATTATTAAATGTTGTTAACATCAGTATCTGTGTGTATTCCCTGCAAAATATCTAAATCTTTTCTTTAACTGCTAAAAACTCCAAAAGACTGCCAACATTTCTTGACCCTGCCTGTCAGATGAAAGACTGAATTATATTCTTTAAACAGATCAATAAAGCTACTTAACTGTATTATGTCTTTTTTTTTTAATTAGCAGCTAGAATGAATGGATAACATGTCTGTATAGTAAATGCACTTACCAATCTAAAATCTTTGTACAGCTTGAATATTCCTCTGATTTTCATTTCATACACCCCAGTAGCGTCGAAAATTGCACACCTCTTTTAAACAATTTACATAAGAGTTAACTGCTGCTGTTCAGTAGCGTAGAATAAGTTCGTCATTTGCACTTGCACCAGTAAAGTTTGGAAAGCAAACAATTAAAATCCTCTAGATGTGAAAAAAGAGGAAACTTGTGAGACTTCTTAAGCTGGAGTTAAGATCAGTTTCAGGAAATCTTGGTATTAACTTATCATGTTTCCCTCCTGAAATGAAAAAGTCTCTTTTATTTCTTTTATCTTTGAGCTCACTGCGGATTGCAGTTTACACACTTCACTGACTCGTAATGAGAACAAAGTCGATTGTGGCCCAGTAGAAAAGGAGCTTTGAATGAAGGCCCTTTTCTCCCTCTGCAGGTGGAAACAAACTCAAGCCGCAGCCGTTCCGTCTCAACTGGGCCTGGATCTCTCTGGAGCGGGAATACTACTTAGTGGATGAAGACGCCAAATTCCTGGAGGTGAAGCTGAAACGCAGAGGCTTCCTGGGGGAAACCTGTTTTGTCAGTAAGTGTTGACTCTTGCTCTGCTGTTGCAATGTAATGTAAAATATATTTGTTTGTTTTTTTTGTTTACAGGTCAATATTCAGTTTAATTCACTTTATATATGTAGCGCAAATTCGCATCAGATACAGGAATTAATTATTCTTTTAAAAACTCCTTAACTGTGTTTATTCCTTTCATCAAGAACAACAAATCCTGCGGCTTTGCAAACACTTGCTCTTTATTTGCCAAAGTTACAGGGACGGGGGAGTTGTGAGTCAAATATTTCAGCTCTCCACAATGATTGGTTAATTCTTGTCCCTTTGGGTAACAAAATTACAAAGTGTGAGCTTCAGGCTGAAACATTATGACTAAATAAAGTATCCATGCACAGTTTAGTGGTATAAATCACACTTATTTAAATATGTGGCGTCCTGAAAAAGCTTATTTCCAATAGGAATGTTTTTCAAGAACAGTATTTAAGTTTGTGTCACCATAAATGCTGTGCCATGGAGTTAGCTAAAAAAGAAGTAGCAGTTTTATTTTTTAATCACAATTAACAATTAAGGGTTGTTGGGGGAAATGTGAGCAAATCCTGCAAGAATCTGGAAAAAAACATCTTCCTGTCTTCTGTGCCTCAGTTTGGATTGGATTAATTTTTTTTTTTTTTTAATAAATGAATCTGAGTTTCTAACCTCACAGTTCAGTGGGTTTCTCTCTTTTAAAGGTATTGGAACAAAAGATGGCTCCGCTGAGAGAGACAAAGATTTCCGTGGCAAAGCTCAGAAGCAAGTCCAGTTCAACCCAGGCCAGACGACAGCGAGCTGGAGAGTGAAGATCTTCACTGACCAGGAGTTTGAGACCTCAGAGTCCTTTGAGATTCAGCTGTCGGACCCAGTCATGGCGGTGCTGGAGTACCCTGATGCTGCTACGGTGGAGATTGTAGATCCTGGAGATGGTAGGAATGTCATGTTGGAAATAACTTTTCTTCTCTAAGACTGGTAAATTTTTCTGTTTTTTTTTTCTTTTCTTTTTTTTTCTATAAAATCACAATTAATTGGTTTTGCTGTGTCGTTCTTCCCAAACAGAATCAACAGTTTTCATTCCACAAGCAGAATTCAATATAGATGAGGATATTGGGGAGCTACTAGTGCCAGTCATGCGTTCAGGCGATGCCAGCCAGGAACTTATGGTTGTCTGTTTCACTCAGCAAGGTGAGAAAAGCCTGTTTTAAAAAGCAGAAAAACTTCATTTCCTACTTTTGTCCACCAACGAAAATAAAGTTCCTGTTAATCCACAGGTACCGCCACTGGCACCATACCCACCACTGTCCTCTCCTACTCCGACTACATCACCCGTTCTGAGGACCACACCAGCGTGCTGCGTTTCGACAAGGACGAGAGAGAAAAAGTTTGCCGAATCATCATTATAGATGACTCCCTTTATGAGGAAGAGGAGAGCTTTAACGTCAGCCTCAGTATGGCGATGGGCGGTCAGCTGGGCGCCAGTTTCCCATCCGCCAAAGTCACAATTTTGGCAGACAGCGATGATGGTGAGTGGAGTATTGAGTTTTTCAGATGGTTTAAAATACTAAACTCCTAATTCATTGAACTAGGCATAAAAAACAGTTTTTTACGTAGATACACGAAAATAGCAATTTTTGCTAATTGACAAACATTGCTATTTTTGACAATTAGCAATTTTGTTGAGGTAACTAGCCTTCAGTCCGCTGCTTTACAGAAAGAGCTTACATATAGCTTGAGAATTGTTTTAAAACAACATTATCTTAAGAGTGATGGGTGGTGCTCCTTTACTTTAAAAGCTACAACTGTACATGTTTTTCTACACCAGTAACACAATTTGTTATATAAAAAAATTGTTTAATTGTATTTACACAAAATTGAAAACAGTGCTATTTTGATATATAATAAAATCATATCAAGGTCAAGTCACAATAATACAACAAAGTCATAATATTTCAAAAATAAAGTCAGAGGATTGCGTCTTTATTCTCGTAATTTTATTACTTCTTTTCTCATAATTTAGTATGGCTCTAATACTCTTGTGAAATTTGGTATTTCAAAATGAAATTCTTGCATTTTTTCCAAGGCTGGACTCAGACTATGTTTAGGCTAAGAGCTGCATGAGGGTCAGATGTCAGTAATCCTGCTCCCTGAAAGCTTTTGATGCTTTATGTGTCAATTCTGCTGTCTGAGAGGACGGCGACTTTACCAAAGATGATGAGACAGCAGCATTCTCACTTCCATACATTGGCCTGGCTGCCTGCGTCTTTACAAGGTAACGGCAGACAGGTGTTACCTTAAACAGACGATGTTATGCTGCACCCAGATAAAAAGTGACCCCCATGTCATCTCTGGTGTATCCTTTTCTTCACAAAGCCTAAAACACAGGTGGTGGAGTAAGAGGGACCATTGTCCACATGACAGACATGTTTTCCTTCTGTCCCATCTGCTTGTTGGAATTCAAGACCTCACTGTCTGTTTCTTTTGAGGTTTTCTGACTCTTCAGATTTATCTTTCCCTCCCACTCATTTCAAGTAATTTACTGCATTACATCAAAGTATAATTAAAGTTACTGTCTAAACAGACCTCATACATTTCCAGACATGTGAAAAACAAGAGAGGACACCTCTATCTGAACCTATATTGTGGCTCCGCTTCTTGGTGGGTCCTGAAATAACGCCATAAATCTGCCTGAATATGTGTGTTAAAGCATCTGTCCGCCTGAGTAAACTTCAGGTTTGGGTTCTTGCCAGCATTCAGCCTCCATTGTTACTGTATTTGTCTGACTCTTCATCCCATTGATCTCCAGGCTCATTTCCAGCTTTGTCGCCTTCCACTGTGGTGAATACAAGCAAAGTGGAGCTGAAATTGTGCCAGCAGTGCTGCAGCCTCAGCTTGAGATTATATTTATGTTCACTGTCCCGAAATGTAGAGCAAATATAGCAGAAAAATTAATTGCTGCTCTATGCTCTACGGTGTTCTCACACCTGATACAATTGGTTCGATTGAAATGAATAAGACTTTCATGCAAGTGATCATTTGTTTTACACACTTTGTACACTTTGGAGGAATAAAAGTTTTGCACACGTCTTTGTCAAGGCTGGATGAATCCTGCAGGTTTTTTCTTCCACCATGCGCAGTGAGAACGATGGTGAGATGGTAATTATGGAGTGAGCTCTATTGCACCAACATCAAAATGTTGTCGCACAACCTGGCAGCCTAAATCTTGTTCATGTTAATTACCTGCAAGTAAGAATAGTAATATATATGTTTATTTTTCCTTCTGCACTTTCTGCAGTCTTAGTGTTTAAAGACTGCAGCTCTGAACCTGCCCATCTTTCAGTTAATCTCAAAGAGCTCTCACCGGACACAGGGTGATGAAAAGTCGCTTAATGCAAAAGTGACGAGAGATTAATGGACTTTTTGTTCCAGCACTCTGAATTCTTGGCCTGTTTCTTTTTGCAAAGTGACCGGTTGCCTCCTGGTCTCCCTGCCTGTGCTTCTTATCAGCCTCTGGATCAGCACAAAGCTGGAACATCCCTTCACGTCAGTCTGCATGCATGTACAAGCGCACGCCTCATTCTTCAGGTGTATCCTCGGCCCTTTGGCCTGGAGCTCAGACAGTGCTGTCTGGATTTAGAGGAGCAGGGGGAGGAATGGTGAAAGAGGGGAGGATAAGAATGACAGCTCTCTTCCTGTGGCGAAACAGAAATAATGGCTTTCGCTAAACTATAGTTTTGTCAAAGTATACAGCAAAACTACTGGAATGTACTTCAGAGAGCGTCCCAGTGTCCAGCGTTGCTTTTTTTCCCTCTTTTGAATAGACAAAAAAAGAATATTTACTACAAAAACACAAAATTTTGCCAAGTATTTATAGTCTTGTTTCTTATGCAAATATCTTAGTGCACTTGAAATAAGACAAAACTATCGTTCAGGTAACTTTTCAGCAAGATATAGGAGCTTGTTTTAAGTAAATGATTCCCTTATTATTCATTAAAAATGTACTAGCTCCACTGGTGGATTCTTTCACTAAGTTACTTTTTATGACGAAGTAACAAAACAAAAAAATAAAAATGACAAAAATAGTCATAATATTACAAGAATAAAGTTGTATGAGAGTAAAGTCGGAATAATACGAGAATAAAGTCGTAGTATTACACAATTGTGGTAATATTATGACGTTATTCTCAAAATATTAAATTTATTTTCATATTATTAAACTTTATTTTGTATTTTGGCCTAATAATTGTAATATTATGACTTTGTTTGTCAATTTTATGTTGACAAAGTCAGTGCTTTTTCATCAATATTAAGGAAATATTTATTTAATACAATTTTCTATATCTTGATAAAAAAAATACTTGCAAGTTAGTTTGGCTGTATTTCAATTTTGCACCAGAAACTAGACTAAAAATATTTGGTAAGATTGTGTGTTTTTTCAGTGTTCATGTAAATCTTTTGAGAAGTTTAGTTGTTTTAGAAAAACTGTCGTATGTCATGTTAAAATCATTTTGTCTGTTCTCTCACAGAGCCTTCGCTGTACTTTGGGGAGCCTGAATATGTTGTGGAGGAGAGTTCAGGCTATGTGGAGGTGAAGGTCTGGAGGACGGGTACGGACCTGTCCAAGACCGCCACGGTTACGGTTCGCTCCAGAAAGAGCGATCCTGTTTCTGCAGAAGGTAAGGCATTTGGTTTGACAACATCCATGTCACTGTGATAAACCACCTTCAACTTCTCTGTCTTTTAGCTGGACTCGACTATGTCGGCATTAGTCGCAACCTGGACTTTGCTCCAGGAGTCACCATGCAGACATTTAGGGTGACCATCTTAGATGACCTGGGTCAACCAAAACTGGAGGGGCCAGAGACCTTTGACCTTGTGCTGAGGATGCCCATGAATGCTGTATTAGGAGAACCGAGCAAGACGACCATCACCATCAACGACACTGTCACTGACTGTGAGTACAGGAATTATTACCATTGATCTGAGAAGGTCGCAGACTGAAGGAAGAGTTGATTCATTTTATGTCACACTTATATTTAATAATATTATTAATAATAATGGATTCAGAATTTTGCTTTCTGGAATTTTTTTGTGAGTTTGCTTTAAAGGTCTTATTTGGTCAAAATAAATAAATATATTTATTTTTATTATCTTATTATTAACTTAGACTTGAAAATATTACTATAAAGTGATGATAATACAAACAATTCTCTTACTATTAAAAGTAATAATAATTAGAATAAATGTACATATTGATAATACATTAAATATATGTTAGAACATTTGAATATTTATTATTACTAATCACTTGGTTATGTAAATAGTGAATTATTAGCCCAAATTATTATTATTATTATTATTACACAGTTTATTAATGACAACCATAATTATTTAGAGTTTTTAAAATGTACACACGATGATTGTCTTGTAACAGAACAATTTTGTTTCAGTGCCAAAGGTTCAGTTTAAGGAGGGGAGCTACAAGGTGGATGAATCTGACGGCGAAGTGAGCGCGACGGTGTACCGCAGCGGAGACATCAGCCTCAGATCCACAGTGCGCTGCTACACCCGGCAGGGATCCGCTCAGGTTATGATGGACTACAGCGAGAGGCCCAACACCGACACCTCCATCATCACCTTTCTGCCAGGTGGAAAATCATTAAACCTCCACACACCTCACTGTCCCTATTGTCAACTCTTGTGTTACCTGAATGTTTCTGCTTTGCTAGGCGAGTCGGAGAAGCCGTGTGTGGTCGGCCTGATGGATGACTCAGTCCATGAGGAAGACGAGGAGTTCCGCTTGGTGCTGGGGAGTCCAAAGAGCAAATCCCCGTACGGAGCCTCAATCGGGGAGCAGAAGGACGCGCTGGTCACCATCACAGACGACAAAGACAGTATGAAATGCATCTAGTTGTCAAAATGTTTCTGTTGGCAAAACAAATCTATGCTCAGTTATAGAAACAAGATTCAGTCACCTTCTTTTATTTAGAAGAGTTTAATCAATTATACAAAAGCTGATTTGGGTGCAGCAAAGTTGGTGTTTCAGTAAAAGTTTCTGGCTAAACGTGTCTCTACTTCGCATAAAAGTTGAGTTGTAAAAAAACAAATACTTTGTATTGTAGTTCCATTACAAGAAAATGATCTTGCATAGTTAAAAATATGGAGATTAATATACATATTTTTATCATTCTTGAGCTTCTGGAAAAAAACGTGGTTATTTCTGAGTTTCAATGTCCAAAATTTCTGATGTTTGAAATTCAGAAATTTACATGTTTTTTTCTGGAATTTTTTTTAGATTAATGTAAAATTTAGAGATTAAGTTTTTTTTCTAGCAAATTTTTGACGTTTCAAACTCAGAAATTTCCACTTGTTTTTTTTTAATATAGATTAATCTCAAACATTTTTTACTAGTTCTTTGGCGTCATGCTTTCTGTCGATATGAGCTAAACTTAAGTTTATTTATTTGTGTGAAAAAATATGCTCTTTCACAGTTTTGCTTTGTCCGTCTCCCTGTTTTTAGAGCCCATCATCCGCTTTTCTGAGATCAAATACAGCGTGCGAGAACCTCAGGTCAAAGGTGAGGTGGCCAGAGTGAAGATCCCCATCTTGCGTTTTGGAGACACATCGAAACTGTCAGTGGTGCGGGTGCACACGAAGGATGGCTCTGCCACGTCTGGAGAGGATTACAACCCGCTGTCTGAGGGTGAGAGGCCCCAGTTTGGGTTTCTGTTTTCTGTTCCTTTCAGCTGCCCGGTGCTCACCTCCCACTCTGCGTTTCAGATGTGGAGTTCAAGGAAGGTGAGAAGGAACATTTTGTTGAAATCGAGATCCTGTATGACGGTCACAGAGAGATGAGAGAGGCCTTCACTGTTCACATGAAGCCCGACGACAACATGGTGGCTGAAATACAGGTGAGCCAAAGACCGCGTGGCTCACAAAAACAAATAGAAATCAGCAGCGGTCCGAGTGCGTTCTGCACAGCCGCGCACTAGAACACGCATCCCCTCGTGTCAGCCCGTGTTAAAATAGGCAGGCAGCAGCTGGCAGTGCTGTCAGCACAGGCGAAGCTCAGGCCTTTAAAAAGCTTTTCCCTCTGGAATGAGATGCTGCAGAGCCCAACAGAAGACAAACCTATAAACAGAACTGGGACATTCTACCCATACACTCTGCAGCAGCCACATGCCATTCAGGTTGGAAATAGGTTATCACTTCCAAAATTGTTTTGCGTTTCATTATATCGTAATTAAAACTGTAAATCCCAAAAGGAGCACAGTGTTCTCTGATTTAAATCTGCATTTATGGAATCTCACCCACTCCCATTTGATCTCTGATTATAATTAGAGTCTGAAAGACGCATACGAATTAAAATTAGGTGCAGAAATGATCTTAATACCCAATGGAAAACAGAGAGACATGTTATGACCTGAGTGAGAGATTTTAAAACTTTCTGACAGAATTACAGATATGGATTGCAGATGTATTTAGAATCAGCAAAATTAGAGATAGAATTTATATGAAAACATTTGAGATGATTAAAAAAAATAAATACATAAGTAAGTAAGGCTAAAGCTCAGAAACTGCAAGTTTTAATAAATCAAAACTTGCAGATCAAGTCTCTTCACTTCCTGTAAGAGGTGACAGTGGAGAGAAATTAAACCACAAAAGCAACAGAAAGATCTTTCAATGAACGAATGAAGCCAAATTTCTCTGTCACCATTATTTGTTAGAGAAGTTACAGTTTCCACATGTTTATGGAGCGAATGTTTTCCTATTCCTGCCAGATGAACAAGGCGATAGTGTACATTGAGGAGATGGACAGCGTCGCAGACGTCACGTTCCCTGCAGTGCCTCATGTGGTGTCTCTTCTCATGTACGACGACACGGCCAAAACCCGAGACCAGCCCAGCCCACCCAACGGATACCCTGTCGTGTGTGTGACGGTGGGTGGAGTCCTGCGTCCTCTGGTCCATCCACTTATGTCCAAAATGTAACTTACATTAAAGTTGACTTTTAATCTCTTTCTCTTTGCTTCCAGGCCTGCAACCCAAAGTACCACGACTTTGATAAAACGGGTTCCATCTGCTCTGCAGAGAACATCAACGACACGTTGACCCAGTACCGCTGGTTGATCAGCGCTCCAACCGGACCAGACGGAGTGACCAGTCCCATGAGGGAGGTGGACACCAACACCTTCTTCACCAACACCAAATCCATCACCTTGGACTCAGTCTACTTTCAAGCTGGTTCCAGAGTTCAGTGCGCAGCAAGAGCCTTCAACACCAATGGAGACGCTGGCTTAGAACTGTCCAGTCCCATCTTTGTTATCAGTACGGAGGAAGGTGAGTATTAGAAGACGAATCTCTCAGTTCAAATGGATACCTCTGTGAGTTGGGGCCGAAACGATTAATCAGATTACTCGTGATTAATCAATAATTGAAATAATCAATTAACTGGAGTATACAGACTTAAAAAAGTCATTTGCTGAAAGAAGAACATTTTCAGAGTAATTACGCCAAAACTGTATCAAAAATACATACTTTTTGCATTTAAGATGAACTAAAACAAACATTTGTGAATATGTTTTACCCAAGACTGTAGTTGCATAGTTTTAGCTTCACCTTGTTCAAATTCTGTCAAATAAATCTTCTATTAATCACCTTTTGCTATCCAATTATTAATCAGTTAATCAATGAAATAATCACCAGATTAGCCATATACTGTATTAATGTCTAGTCAAGGAGTGGGGCTTAGATTTTGCAACAAATGATCAAGCATACACTAAAAGAATGCCATATTATTGTCTGTTAGGCGATAAAATGTTCATTTTCTCATTTACAAAATAGACCAAATGATTTGCATCTTTACTGTATTTTTAATATTCTATAAAATGTGACAATTTTTTGTCTGATTAATCGATTAATCTTCAAAATAATAATATTGGTAGAGAAATCAATAACTTAAATAATTGTTAGTTGCAGCTGTACTGTGAGTTAATTCATCTTTAATTGATTTTAATGCCAGGAATGTGTCAGCCTCGCATCCCAGGAACTGTCGGAGCAGAACCCTTCTCTGCGAAGATCCGCTACACGGGTCCAGATGATCCAGACGTCCCCAACCTTATCAAACTGACCATCAACATGCCGCACATGGATGGTAATTATCTTCGAACACAACTGTTGTTGTTTCGTCATATTCAAAAATAGTCTATGTTGAGCTACTTTTCCTTCCTCAGGGATGCTCCCGGTGATCTCCACCAGGCCTTTGTCTAACTTTGAGCTCACGCTGAGCCCGGACGGCACACGCGTGGGGAACCACCGCTGCTCCAACCTGCTGGACTTTAATGAGATTCAAACTGGTTACGGCTTCATCACAGACGCGACAAAGAACCCTGAAATCATCGGGGAGACGTCGCCGTACCAGTACAGCACCGCCATGCGTTCAGCCAATTCACTGCGCTTCTACAGGAACCTGAACCTGGAAGCCTGCCTCTGGGAGTTCACCAGCTACTACGACATGTCTGAGCTGCTCAACGACTGCGGCGGTTCCATCGGCACTGACGGACAGGTCAGCTGGTTCTGTTTTATTAAAGGTCCACCGTTGATGTAACTGGTGGTTTAGCCATGATAGTATAGGTTGTTTACTGTGATTCACAGCTGGAATAATGTTCTCAGATTTGCAAAGCTTCCCCTTCTTCCTTCAAATGCAACGATGATCTTCAATTTTGGTTCCACATTTATTATTATGCTTCTTTAAACAGGTTAGGACAGGTCTATGGGCTATACAAAACATGCTCATTAAATCTTTGCACAAATAATTTTTAGATAATGAGATTTCAGTTTGGTCAGTTCTGCATATTTTGAGCTCCTTTCAGAATAAGCTGTTTTAATGCCTCTTTCACTTTAAATCCAAAGAAGCTGCGACTGGTCATGCCCTCCAAATTTTAAGCTGCAGGTGCATCCTTTGTTACAAAAAAAGGAATGCTGTTACTGAATTTGTGGAATTGCATTAATTTTTATTTGCATCTTCTGTGTATTTCAGATCTTATAAGCTGAAGTGGTAAATGAAAATGTGCCATTTTGTTAATCCTATTAGTCAGAATAATCAATAGGACAATCAATTACTAACATAATTGTTTGCTACAGCCATACACCAAAGTAGAAATTTGAGGTAATCTGACAAACACCTAAAACTTAGACCCAACTGGGTTATCAACATGAGAGAGTAAAGGATGAAGGTGTTACAACGTCCGATGGCTCTCACAACAACGTAAAAGTCTGATGGAATCCTACAGAAAACTACTAGGTTATGTTTTTGCTGATATAAGTGTCTCTACAAGATTTTTAATCCCTTTGGCTTCATTTTTTTTGTGCAGTTGAGATTCTACAATGTTAACTGTGATATTGTATAATTGAAAGAAGCTGTGCTTCTTTTTCAATATGAACTGATTAACTTTCCAGGATGTTCTTTTTTCCTACCATCTAGGTGTTGAACCTGGTCCAGTCCTTCGTCACTTTGCGGGTTCCCCTGTTTGTGTCCTACGTCTTCCACTCCCCTGTCGCTGTCGGAGGCTGGCAGCACTTTGACCTGCAGTCTGAGCTTAAGCTCACCTTCGTTTATGATACGGCCATTCTGTGGCAGGACGGCATCGGCAGCCCACCTGAAGCTGAACTACAAGGTACTTCAACTCTTCTAGTCCCTGCCAAGAAAACTGTAGCTGCGTTTCTATTACAAATCTGTGCAAATCTTTCTCGCTACTCGGCAAATGTTGTAAAAACACAATTTCGCAATCGTGGTGTTTTCATGAAATAAGAAATTTAATTAGAATAACACATGAATAATCTTGTTCACACAATATGTCCTTAAAAATCATGATAGCGACAGATGTAAACAGTTACATTGTATATATTTCAGCTGTCAGAGGAGATGTCATGTAAGAGCGGATACGTATGCGGTTTTTTGGGGAGCTTATAGTTGCCAATTTTACGGAAGAGTGATGGATTTAACACTTTCGAATGACACAAAACTTTTTATGTTATGATGCTGTGAGAGCTCTGATGGATCCAGCTTCACATTGTCAGAAAAAGCAATTGTCAGATTACCACTTCCTGTTTTCTTCTTCATGTTTCCACCAGTAGCAACATCCAATTGTTGGTCATGTGACTCGTGAGATGCGAGAAAACTGTTTCCGTTGCAGTTTTGCCAATTATGTCTATTTGATACGGCCAAAAAAAACTTTCTACTGAAAAACGTGATGTTTTTTTTCAAAATTGGCCTGTTTCCATTAAGCAAATTTATTGTGGTAATTTCAATTCTTTGCTTAATGGAAATGCAGCTAATATGGTAAAGTTGCGAACATTGTATTGTTATCTTCTGTTGCTATAGGAGCCATGTATCCCACCAGCATGCGCATAAATGAGGAGGGACGCCTGGTGGTCAACTTCAAGACCGAGGCTCGCTTCAGGGGACAGTTTGTTATGTCTCATCCAGGTATGAGCTTGGCGCCCTCGTGCATACATTCATACCCTAAACTTGTCCCGAAGGATAATTCTGTACAAGCAGGAGCATATTGGGTTACTCTGTGGCCAACATCCTCTCTTCATCTATTTGTGGAGTTCCGCCTCAGGGGTCTTTCTCTTGTGAAACTGCCAAAGGTCATTCAAGCAAATGTTGAAGTGACCCTGCAGCATTTACAGTTGGGAAGCCTGTGGCTCCAAGAATGCCCCTATAAATATTAACAGACTTGCTGTTTAGATTAATGCTGCCTGTATTTGTATTTGTCTTCAGGAACCAGTGTATCATCCATGGTAATGTGTGCTGACATTCCCGGACTGACCTTTACCCTCGCTTTGGTCAGAACTGAACCGACCTACAACCAGCCCATGCAGCAGTGGAGTTTCGTCTCAGATTTTGCAGTGAGTCATTTTTTTCCACCCTTAAAAGGAGGAGCAGCTGAAAGCTCCCAACGATTCTCTGGGCGTCTGGTTTGTAGGTGCGGGACTACTCTGGAACCTACACAGTGAAGCTGGTTCCCTGCATCGCTTCGCCCAATGGGGAGTTCAGCATCCCTCCTGTCTGCCACCCCAGAGAGCCGCTCACTTTTGACATGGACATTCGCTTCCAGCAGGTACATCATCCCCATTAGTTAAGCAGGGCACAATTAAGCAAAACAAGTTTTTCTTTGCTCAAATGGAAAATGAATTGTATTGTGCACACTATCAGCACTACAGCAGGCCTTGATGCTCAATTCCAGTCCTTTGCTGAAATTTGAATTATTTCTTTTGAGTGGTCGTTCATACTGCTCCTTAAATATGGCGGCAATAATACTTCTGCGTGAATGCTTTACAACTCCAAAGCCTACCTAGATAAAACTGGTTTTAAAAAACCCCAAAACACATTGAAACTTGTTTCAATGCTACATAGTGTAAGATCCTTGATAAAAAAGTTTAAGTCAAGTTATTTGATTAGCACATTTCAGCAACAAGGAACTTCTAAGTGTTTACACCATAAAACAACACCACAAAAAAACAAATAAAATGAATTAGGAAGTCTCTGTAGACAAAATTGTTCTTTAATAAAGATGCTGTTTAAGAGCAAAGCACCAGACTAAAGACTTTTCTCATCCAGTTTTTGGAAAACCCCCCCAAAAAAACAGTGAGAAAAGAGAAAAACAATTAGCTTGTTTTAATATATCATGCAATTAAATGATTTATTGCGACAGGCGTTGTGACAATTATTAAACTAACACTAAACATCATGTTTTGTCAAATGCCATCGTCAAATATAATGATCAGTGTTTCAGTTATTCTTAATCAAAAGTGACTCCTAACAGCTGGGTTGTTTAAATGAACTCAGTGTTTCAGCTGCTTTGCAGTTTTCTTGAAGTTTGTTGCAGGTTAGTGGTGCATAAAGTGACTTGGCGACCTTGAGTTACCTCCAGAGTAATGGTCTGTTGGATGTGTAATCCTTCTCTTGTAGGTGAGCGACCCGGTGGCGGCTGAATTTAGTCTAAACACTCAGATGTTCCTGCTGTCTAAGAAAGAGCTCTGGTTGTCTGACGGCTCCATGGACTTTGGAGAAGGAACTGATGCTGCTTTTTCAGAAGGTTGAACACCACTGCCATCTAGTGGAGCCACAGAATACTACAACCTTTATGACTTAAAGACTCTCTCACATCATCTTCTGTCCTTTTGTTTCAGGTTCCACGATTTACGGCCGTGTTATGGTAGACCCAGTCCAGAACCTGGGCGACTCCTTCTCCTGCAGCATTGAGAAGGTCTTCCTCTGCACTGGGGCGGACGGATACGTCCCCAAGTACAACCCTACCAACAGGGAGTATGGCTGCCTGGCAGACGCTCCCTCTCTGCTCTACAGATTCAAGATCTTGGTAGGATGCAACAACATTTGAGGTATTTTAGAAGATTTGTTGCTGTTTCCTGTTATAATTTTAATGTGCGTGGTTCTTCAGGACAAAGCCCAGCCAGAGACTCAAGCTTCAGCATTTGGGGACGTTGCTTTTAAGGCCAAACTGGCCCAAGATGCACCTGGAGCTCAAACGTTGGTCATACAACCAGGGTCAGACGGTTTCATGCTCTCTTCTTCACCACTTTTTCAGGTCAGTGTCTCTCAGACCGATGATGTCCAGCAACAAAATGTGGAAAATGTTTTGGGGTTTTTTTTCTGAAAACTTGAAGATGATGCATCTCTCAGGTCTTTGTTCAGTTTTCCTCCTGCTTTTAAAACACACTTCAAAAATACAATATCTTATCAAGTATTTTTGGTCTACTTTCTAGTGAAAATATTTCAGTACATGTGAAATAAGACAAAACCAGCTTACAAGTAACTTCAAGATGTAGAAGTTTGTTTTAAGTTAATAATTCTTAAAAGTTGATTTAAGAAAAAAAGTACTAGTGCCACTCACAGATTGGAAATAATAACTAATTATTATTAAAGTCTAGTCTTCCTTATCTCTGCTCGAGGGTTCAGCTAATCAGCTCCAACAGGAATAAATGGTGAGTAGCAGGAGTGATTAACAGCACTAAGACCCGCCTCCTGGTGCTGATTGGTTGTTTCTTATTGAGTGGTTAATTTCTGCAGTTAGTACTGGGAGCAGTGGGGGAAGACAGCTTGATTTTTTTTTTTCACAGATTATATGTCTTATATTAAACTGTCACAACAAAATGGTCTTTTTAACAAATATGTGCAAACCATATTTTTATAAAAGTTACTGCAGCTTTAAGAGGGAAGAATAATAGAAACATTTTTGCTTTCTTTTCCAGGTGGCTGCTGGTCGGGAATGGTTCATCCACACTATCTACACCCTCCGCTCCAGAGAGAATGCAAACCGTCACATTGGCAAACGCAGCGTTGAGTACCTCCATCACAGCGTCTCTTCGGTCGCGCAGCCTCACGTCTCGGACGCGGGCGGTCGCCAACGCAGGGCCACCCCAGCGCTCTCCGGTCCCGCTCTGGTCCAGGACATTGGCATCAAAAATAACCGGGGCACCAACATCCAGCACATCGCTCTGGACCGATCCGACCGCATGGTGGTGAGCCAGCGGCAACCCTGGTCGCCCAGCGGTGACCGCCTCCTGGAGCGCCCCCTGCTGGAGAGCTCGGGCAGACAGCCGGCTGACACCTCCTTCCTGCCTATGCTGGTGGGAATCGCAGGTCTGATCTTGCTCATCTGCCTCATCGCCATTGTTGTCATTCTGCTGCTGAGGCGCAAGAGGAAGGAAAAGGAAGCTCAGTTCCCTCCGTACGCCACTTCCTCCTCATCTGCCTACTCAGGCTTCAGGCCTACAGGCATGTGGAGCAGTTCAGACAGCTCTGAGGTCTAAATGCAGGCTCTGATTCTCTTCATCTTCAGTCTCCTCTTGAAAAGACTGCAACAGTCTTCCTCACCACTGTGCCTTTGATTGTAGCACTGGATAAAGCCGAGTGCAACGTGTGGACAGCGAAGGCTGTCGGCTCTCAGGGCCCTCATGCAGACAGCGTCCCAGCTTTGAGGCTCATTTTAACACTAGTGTCCTGTAGGTTGTGCCTTGATGAAGCCTTTTCAGAATTATGGAAATATGTGGGTTCTACCCTAAAATATTGGCCTTGTTTATCTAATGTCCTGCTGTAAAATACTAGTTTATCTTGTGTTTGCTGATGCATGCAGTACACTGCAAAAACACAAAATCTTACCAAATAGTTTTGGTCTAGTCTCTAGTTCAAATGTCTTAGTATTTCCTGAAATATGTAGGAGCTTGTTTTAAGTAAATAATTCTCTAATGTCGATTTAAAAAGTACTAGTTCCACTGGTAGATGAATTCACTTATAACATGGGAAATATATTACAAGTGAAACAGTTGTCAGTGGAATTACAGTACATTTTTAAATCAATATTAAATAATTATTTACTTAAAACAAGCTCTTTTATTTTGCTGAGAAGTTGCATGCGAATTGGTTTTGCCTTATTTCAATAGTAAGATATTTTAACTAGAAACTAGACCAGAAATATTTGGTAAGATTTTGTGTTTTTGCAGTGTAGATGAAATAAATTCACAACTAAACGGAAACTTTCATCACAAAAGCCAATTTTTCTATGCATAACTTTTATTTTATTTTTTTTATTGTTGCTATTCATTATTGAGTTTTGTGAGGAGCAGAGTAAAAAAGACTGAATGGACAAAGCAGATCTGAATGAATGTGATAAAATGCTGATTAATGGCACTACATTGTTAAAGGGATTGTAAATGCACCGTAAAAAAAAACCTTTGTTCAGATTGAGCTGTGTAAATATTAAAGGATGGTTAAATTTAAATTTTCAGTTTTGTTGATCAGTTCAAGAAGAAGAAAATATTTTCATAAGGAAGATATTAAAGAAGCAAAATGTCATAGATAACAAATCCTAAGCTTTGGATATAATACTTTTACAGCCAAATGTCTTTTTTTCCTTTAAGTGTCTTATTTAAAGAGGGATGTATTTGTTTCATTATTACTGAATTGTTCCATTTCACAAATGATGGGAGAAATAAAAACTACATTTATGTGATGGTGACTTCAAAAATTTTAAAATTGCTTTGAAGATCTAATCCTATGCTGCTTTATGTACATATGGGATTGATGACATCACAAGAGTAGAGCTGAACACCCAGCACTATGACAGACGTGCAACTTTTGTTAGATTTACAGATTGTGAAGCGTTCAACTTGGCCAGTCTCTTTAAGACACGTCTGTGCCGTCCATTGTTCTTAAAGAGGGATGTATTTGTATCTGAGTCAAGATGCTTAAGAGTTTAAGAAACACTGGGTGTGTTTTCAATAAGGGAATAACATACAAAGCTAAGAAAAAATAATTTTATATATGTAGGATTATGTATTTTCCAGGCACATATTGCCATTTTATAGCACAATCAGTGAACTATTACCTTCGTCACATACCAAAAATAACTGGTTTCGACTTCTTGAAATTGGTCTGTCTCTATAAGAACCTAGTTACCTGTAGGTGAGTCGGCGAGGCTTTTCAGCTCATCACAATGCTTCTCCATGCCGTTTCGACTGTCCAGAACCAGCTGCAGAATGAGTCAAACACTCGGTTTGTTTTTGATGAAAGAATGACATTTTAACATGATATAAAGCTCTAAAAAGTCACATTTACATAATAATGCCCCATTGAAAAACATTTTAAAGAGTTACGTATTTTGCAGGTACATATATCAAAATCAACTACGTTCCCTTCAATTGTTATATATCAAAAATAACTATTTGACTTCGGATCATAACTGTATCCGTCTCTTTAAGAACCTCCTACCGGTTCCAACACGCCATCATGCTTCTCCAGTCTATCTTAGGAGCATTTGCAGAATGAGTCAAAACACTGCTATAGGTTTGTTTTTAACAAGGGAACGACATAACATGACATAAATCTAAAATAAAAAAGAAGTCCATAGCCTATTCTACCAGAGGCAAATATGATCTAAAGCTTAATTTCATAGAAAAGCCTAGCTAGTAGTTTTAATATAAAAAGGGGAGATTTATTTGTGATGCTCAAAAAGACATTTTTTACTCCAAAGAGAAGGAAGGACAGATGTTTCAAAAGAAAAAAAAAATACAAAGGGTACATTTTGAGCAATGGAATGCAGTGCAACCAAATGGCATAAATACAATTATTTCAGTTAACATCTAATAATAAAAAACAAACAAAACTACCAAACAAAAATCTAAACCAGCACAACTGAAGTGTTCAGGTCAGTGTCGACAATGCAGGCAGTAAAGTAACACTTCCCTAAAACAACCGGATCAGTCGGGGTGGATTTTAAACACAGTACATTATCACAGCCTGCAGAACAGACGGAGACGAGGACTAATGACGCTGGAGCTGGTTGACGTGGTAAAATTCGCATCTTTTATTTTGTGAGCTGCCTCACAACTTGAGCTTCTTCCTGCGTCCTCGGCCGTCCGGGGTTCCCTCTGCTTTACGTTTCTGCGCCTGGAAAAGAGTGAGATGGAGAAACGCTTTCAGTGATACTACATAAACATGAGTGATGTCAGCAAAACTGCTAGAGATGGATGCAATTAATTATTTCAGGAATCAATCAATCAATTTTTCTGACAATTCTACAGATTTCTCATTTAATCACTTCATTTACCATTCATTAAAAGATGCAAATAAATAAATGAATTCCTTTATTAAATAAGAAATTAAACATTTTTATTGTCTAAAAGTATACCATAGCATTCCCTCAGTAAGTCTGAACCAGGTGAAGCTAAACTATGCCGCTCGAGGCATTTTGCCTAAAATACATTTACAGACATTTTTTTTTATCTTAAATACAAAATGTAATTCTGACTTGGTTACTGCTCTGAATGTGTTGTTTTTTTCCACCAAATGGCATTTTATTTGAGTCTATATACTATAGTTTAACAATTATTTTATGATTAAATTAGTTGCCGATTATTCCAATAATCGTTTCAGCCTTAGCATGGATATCCCATCTATTTAAGCTCCGACTTACTGAGCCGCTCTTTGGTCCCCTCTTCTTTTTCTCAGCCTTCTCTCTCTCCTCCAGCTCCATGTTCTCTCTCTCTATCAGTGTGATCAGAGTGTTGCATCGCCTCTGCAGCTCCTGCATCAACAGAACAAGTTCCTAAAGTTTTACTTGTGTCAACCAACACAAGAGGCAAAACAAAAATCAAGAAAGCTCTAGGAAAACCATAATCACCATGGCTGTCCTGGATTTGAGGAACCAGTCGAAGCGGAACTGAGGTGAGTTGCGGATGCACTGGCGGAGCTCGTCATAGACGCTCTCCTTGTCGAAGCCCAGCTTGTGCAGCATGCAGATGAGGAAGCGGTCTTCCTCCTCCGTGTAGTTCTTGCCCTTGTTGGTGCCGTAGGAGATGCGGAGCTGATGGAAGGGAGCCTTGTAGCGTCCAATCTGCACACAGGAACATGTTGCAAGGTTGGGACTCTTACCACAGCGAAATTAAAGCATTTTCAAAGTTTTTTAACTTTTTCAACATCACACTTCAAAGATAAAAACAATAGAAATGAACTAAAAAAAGATGGTTTTGATATTTATTACTGTTAATAATATCTTGTTACAGTATTCTATATTCTACAGAAGGAACAAGGTAAACCTAAATAAAACTATTTTAGGTTTTGAAATGTCTCACTTACACACACTGTAAAACTGAAACAGGAAAAATAACATTAATTACCTTGTTTAAAGTATAAAATATAAGCCAACCTTAATTTCAATTACACAGCTCAATAGGTTATTGAAAAATTTGAAATAATATTCATTATACAGAAACAATCCACGCAAATCATGCTAAGATAAATGACCTTCCTGCTCAAATTAAATGCTTAAAAGCACAATATAAAAAGAACAGTTATAAATGTCAAAATATTCTCACTAAGTTTTCTGGCATTTATCAACTAGAAATTATTTCTTTAATTCTACAGATCTAAAAAGAAAAAAAAAAAGTTTGGTCTTATTTATCTTCAAACAGTGAAAAAAAAGGCTAGTGTGTCTCGATTAGGTGCATGAAAATATCTGGTTTCAACAGTAAAATAACGTTTTCCAAATGTAGCTTTTTAATCAAATGTTAGATTGAACTTTATTGCAAATTTGTTCAGTTACAATATCAATCACTACCAAGAACTTTATACATAAACTAAGCACTTTCAAAACCTGGAAATTTGAGCATTTTCAAGCTCGAAGCCTGATGTTGAGCTGCTACTTCAAACCAACAGATGGCGCTCACCTTCGAGTCCAGAGCTTTCTTGATGCTGATTCTTCTCTGAATTCTGGCTTCTCCTCTCTCGATCTGGGCCATGATCTTTTCGATATCCTGCAACTCGTTGCAGCGCTCCCAGAAAACAGCTGCAAAGAAACAAAGAATACACACAAAGTTAGAAAAACACCCCACAGAAAACTAAATACATATTTAAATTATTTATATGTATTTATTAATTACCGGAATATTCCATAACTTCTTCAGGTGTTTTTCCCTCGACTTCTCTGGCAATGTTCTCGATATCGTCTCTTCCCCATTTCTCGTTGGCTTTAATGAACTGGTTGAAGTCACGTTTACTCCAAATTGTGAATCCCTGCAAGAAAAACCCCCAAAAACTGATGAATGTAACAAAGCTCCATGATGTTTCTCATCATTTACTCCTAAGAAACACAACTATGCTGTGCATTGTATAATTATATCAAAGGAATACAATTAAATTGATTTTTAAATACTTTTTTAATAGCTTTATGGTGAATATTAGAGGTGCGAGTATTTATTAAAACGTAAAGAAGTGCCTGCAGATAAAAACAGAACAGAAGTTTCCATTAATGGTTTGTTTTGTTATAATCAGGGTTGTTATGAGTGAATAGGAATATATCTGGTGAATAAATCAAACGCACCATTTTATAGAATATGCTCATTCCTTTCAGAGCTGCAGCATCAGACTGACTTTCTCTTGAAAACATAACAGATTAAAGTCTCACACTAGGAGTCGCAGTTCTTTACAGACTGACTCCATGTTAAACCAGCCGATCTGGGTGAGAATGATCTGTACCTGCTGCAGTAGATTCTCCTTCTCCTCCAGCTCCTCCTCAGTCAGAGCTTCGGCCTCGTCGATCTTGGCCTGCTCTTCTTTTTGGACCTGGGCCGAGTTGGGGATGTCGGGGTTACGTGGAACCTTGTATCCGATGGTCTTTCTGTAGAACAGAATCTCCTTCTCCAGAAGCTCAAACAGACGTGGAGGGAAGAACTGGAAGTCCTGAACATTTGGCTGCTTCGGTGGACGAGGAGCCTGTAAAAACATGTAAAACATTTCCATTAAGAATAAAACAATCCTGCTGTCCCTCTGCATTATATGCATTATAATGCAGAGGTTCATACAATGTACAATTCAAGCACTTCGAAGTCAAGTTTTCAAACTTTTCCAGTACCACACTATGAAGATAAAAACAATGCAAATGAACTTAAAAAAGGTTTAAATTAACTAGTGTATATATAATTTTTTACCATTATTGATAATGTCCTGTAATGTATGGTATTCTACATTCAAGCTTTTGAATTCATAGATTGTCAAAAAAACGTTTTCTGGCATTTAACAAACAGAAATAATTTTGGTAATTCTAATTAAAACTAAATAATAATAAAAATAATAATATCAAAATAAATCATTTTAAGGTACCTTTCTGCTCAACTTAAATACTTAAACAAAATATACAAAGAAAGTTGAATATCAAGCATTTTTAAGGACTTCATAAGGAAATCAGGAACTTTCCAAACCTTGAAAATTGAAACTCAAGCTTTTAAAGCACCTTTGTGAACCCAGATTATAAAGTCTTGATGTTAGTAGAGCAATCTGGTCCTACCTTGGGTGCTTTGGGCTCACTGACTCGCAGAGCTTCCCTGAAGTACGCATCTACGGCGTAATTGGCTTTCCGTTCTCTTTTAGGAGGCTCAATCCAGTTGGTGATAACCTGTAAAGAAAAAAACAAACCCAAGTTTTAAAATATGACACATGGAGTACGACAGCTGTTGCTGGTCGAGATTTTTACCTTTTTCTTCTCTCTGTAGTCCTCTCCTTCAAACGTGTACACACTGGTGTTCTCGGTGTCCATGGTGAAGTTCCTCAGTGAGCTTTCACCCAGAGATGACAGCTTCTCTTTCATCTCCATGGTCTACCAGAAAACAATCAAAGGTTTACATTCACAGGAAAACAACTTAAACCTTTCAGGAACAGCTCATCTGAAATGCGACTCTGCAGGACTCACCTTTCTTTCTCCGCGCTCCAGGATCGCATCAATGTCATCGTCTGTGATCTCGCTCTCTTTGGAAGCAAACACGTGTGTGGCTCCGTGCCGGATGATGGACAACATCTCGTCTTTACCCAGCTTGTTCGCACTTGGATCCACAAGTCTTCCTGTAAACAAAAAGATATTTTAGTTTTGCTTCCTTATTCCACTAAATCCAGTCACAGAACGGACACGAGGCTTACCCTGCTGGATGACGATGGAGTCCAGGCGCAGTTTCATCTCAGCCCTCTCCACGATTCTCTCCTCCACGGTGTTTTCAGTGATGAAACGGTAAACACGCACCTGCTTCTGCTGACCGATTCTGTGAGCTCGGTCCTAAAAGGCAAACCAAATAGCTCTCAATCTTTCTACTGTCTTCAGTCAGAAACTAATTAACTGCAGCTGCGTTTGAAAGCAGAGCGCTCACCATCGCCTGCAGGTCGACTTGGGGGTTCCAGTCCGAGTCGTAGAGAATGACTACGTCGGCTGTAGCCAGGTTGATGCCCAGACCGCCGGCCCTGGTGCTCAACATGAAGATGAACTTTGTGCTGTTTGGTTCATTGTACGCGTTGATGGAGACCTGGTGGCATTAGAGAGAAACCGCTTTGTGAAGAGTCAAACGATACCAGCAGGGTTTCCCCTTAAAATAAATGAGAAGCCTAGTCGTAGGGGGAGCCTCACAGTGGCCACCATGTTTTTGTGATAAAACGTGACAAGAAATTTGATGTGTTTTTGGAATCCATTATAATGTCTTAAAACAGGCAAACACAAAAATTACACAATTAAAATAATATATATTTTTTAACTTCAGTTAAATCTTAATCTTAACTATTTAAGGCAGGCCACATTTAAAAATAAAATGAATATTGTTTTTCAGTATTCAATACACATGGACATTATGTACCTGTCTTTCTTCGTGTGGCGTTTGTCCATCCAGACGGCAATACTCATAGTTCTTCCACATGCAGTAGTCCTCCAAGATGTCCAGCATCCTGGTCATCTGACTGAAGATGAGAACACGGGAGCCTAAACAAAGAAACAAAACAACATCTTAGGACACTCAGAAGTCATCCATCTATCCATCCATCTTCTTTCGCTTATCTGGAGTTGGTTAGCAGCCTAAGCAAGGAGGCCCAGACTTCCCTCTCCTCAGACACTTGGGCCATCTCTTCCAGGGGAACCAGAGATACTTAAACTCCTCCACTTGGGGAGGAGTTTAAATGCAGAGGAGGTGCTCTACATTGTAAAGATCTGAAGCCTTTGGAAGAAAACTCGACCTTCCCCATCTTTAGCAAAATAATTTCTGTAATCCATTTACTCTTCCAGACCGTGTTAGTTTGATATGAAAAGCTAGCTTAATGTTAAACAGTCTACACACCCTGCTCCTTCATTTTGGGCAGCAGCTTGTCCAGCACCACCATTTTGCCGCCGTTCACGACCAGGTGGAGGTCGGTGGTGTAGGGCGGGCCGGGCTCCGCCCCGTCAAACAGGTACGGATGGTTGCAGCATTTCCTGAGCTGCATGAGGACATTCAGCAGACGCATTTTGTCCATTTTGCCAGCAGAGTTCAGGATGTCGATGTCCTTCATGAGAATCTTTGTGTACCTGATGGGTGGAAATACAGCCCATGTCTTTAGACATCCAGTTCAGATCAAATTTAATGTCAAAGAATCTTGAAGCTTCGATGCTCACCACTCACGCTGCATTTTACTCAGACCCACGTAAATCTTGATCTCTTTTTTGGGAAGCAAAGTTTTCTCGACGTCTGCTTTGATACGACGAAGCAAGAAAGGACGCAACACCTGAACAACAACAACACGACATTTAAAGGGATATTCAACCCAAATAAACACTTTAAAAGAATGAGATTTACATTAAATGTTTGGAACTTACAGTGTGAAGACGTTCAACCAGCTTCTGGTCACCCAAGCAGTTGTTTGTGTCAAACCATGAGTCGAAATCCTAGAAAGAAATGAAAACTTGCTAAGTAACCTGATGCATGAACTCAGATTAGGAGACAGAGGGGAAAACAGGATGGAAGTAAACACCTCTGCTGAGTTGAAGACGTCAGGCAACAGGAAGTTGAGCAGAGCCCAGAGTTCATGCAGGTTGTTCTGAAGCGGCGTTCCAGTCAGGAGAAGCCGGTTGGTAGTTTTAAATTCACGCACAATTTCTGACAGCTGAAAGACATGACATAAATTATTACTGTTATTAACAGTCTACATTCAATCTTACTAATTCAAAGTTACAACAAAGATTTTCTGGCTTTTAACAATTATAAATAATTTTGGTAATTTTAACTGAAATAAAAAAATTTTGTTTAGTTTGATTTAACTTTAGACTGTGAGAAAAATGTTTATTATTATTATTTGAAAACATCTGGTTTTAACTGAATAATACCTATAAGTTTAGGTTTTTAATCAAAGATTAGATTGCACTTTATTACAAAAGTCTGTAGTTTGAAAATCAAGCACTTTCCAGGACTTTATGCAGAAATCAAACACTTTCCAAACCTTTAAAACACCTAAATGAAATTCAGGCATTTTCAAGCACCCATATGAACCTTGAAGAGGGCAAAATGTCAGCAGCTCCTGACCTTTGACTTCTCGTTCTTGATCCTGTGAGCTTCGTCGATGACCAGGTACCTCCAGTTGAACTTCTTAAACACGGCCTTTTCAATGATGAGCATTTCGTAAGACGTGACGCAGACGTCCCACTCTCCTGGCAGCAGAACGTCTCTGATCAGGGCGGTCTGAAGAAAATCAATCAGTACCCAAATGTTTCAAATGACCGAGTTTTAAATCAAAAGCCTTAAATTAATCATTTTGTCACAGCTTACACGCTGATCCCGGTCTCCGATCAGGCAGACGGCGCGCAGAGAGGGAACCCATCGCTTGAACTCGTTCATCCAGTTGTACAAAGTGGACTTGGGGACCAGCACCATGTGAGGACCTGGAATGTTTCTGTAGTGCTTCATGTAACCCAGCAGGGCGATGGTCTGGAGGGTCTTCCCCAGTCCCTGGACAGGTTCAGAGAACATGTTGAAGGCCAGAAACTAACTGGAATTGCGGCTGTAAGTAACCATTATCAACCGATTACTTTTGATGATTTACCCGTTTAATCTCAAATAGTTTCCTGCAAAATAAGTGCATGCATTTCAATCCTTGGCTCTCATGATATTTATGCATTATTACATTTTATGTTAGTTATGTTAGTGAAAATTTAAGTTTTATACTCTACAACAATTGTAGCTGGTGGGATAAAATGGGTTAATCGGCAAATAAAATTGACACAAATGTAGATAATTCATTTAAGCCTTTTTTTATACAGTAGTAGAAACACATTAAAAGATGTGAATAATTCAATTCATTTTTAAAATAAGAAAATATACGCTGTATTGCCTAAAATGCAAAGATAGAATTACTTTAGTGAACATTTGATCTACAGTGGAAAATAAAAACTTTTAACAAACAAATGTGAAAGTCCAGCCTTTTCTGCTTGATTTAACATCAATACAATTGAGGACAAATAGTTGACTGATAAAAGGTGATTAATGGAAGGTTGTTGTTTTTTTCCACAGAATTTGAACCGGATGAAGCTAAAATTATGCCTCTTGAGTTTTGGGTAGAGTATATTTACAAAGTTTTTTTCTTTTATGTCATCTTAAATGCACAATGCATATATTTTTGTACAGTTTGAGCTTAATTATTGCTCTGACTGTCATATCAGAAAATTGCCTCTTTTTTGAGTCTGTATATTCCAGTTAATGATTAATCAGTAGCTAAATTAGTTGACGATTATTTCAACAATCGATTCATTACAATTAATATTTTCAGCCCTAACTGGAATTGACCCACATGCTTTCATAAGTGAGGAGATACTGACCATCTCATCTGCCAGGATGCCATTGATTCCATTTTCATACAGAGAAATGAGCCAGTTCAGACCACGGATCTGGTAGTCCCTCATTTTTCCTGTTTTCACATCTGAAATGAGACACGAGAGCGCGGTTAACCTGAAGAACAGCTCTAAATTTCCTTCAGCTCTGGAAGCCGGTTTGCGCTTACAGGAGGGAGACTCATCAAAGCGAGTGCACACATTGGTGGTCTTTGTGCTCTCGTTGAGAAGCTCTTCGTCCTCTTCTTGCTCGGTGCGGCGGTGCCGGTTGCTGAAACAAAGAACAGGAAATAGGTTTAAGTTTCCGAAGGTTAAAAACAAGCCGAGTTGTTGGGCCAAATACTCACTCTCCGGCAGAGAGCAGGTTCTGCTTCTCGTCTTTTTTGATCCGAGGACGGCCCGGCTTCATCTTCAAGGGGGAGGTGGGGGTCTTCTGTGCAGCCGGTTGGATGAAATGTGCAAACAGCTCCGTTTGCTTTAACAAATATTCAAACCTGTTGGTTCGGTCAGTTTGCTGCAACAAACAGGAAGGGAAATCTCTTCACTCATTTACTCAGAATCACAACAGTCAGATATGATACTTGGACTACACAAAATAATCTATTTACCACTTTCTCCTCATAACCTGGAGTGGAATCTTTAGTCTTAGATGATGAAGAGGAGGATGCATCTTGTGCATCAGCACCACCTTCTGATGAGGATTCTTTTCCGGCATCTGAGGAGTCTGATTTTTCCTGAAGAACAAGATTATAGATTAGATTTGCTTTGGAATATTTTTTTCATATTTCTAATTCCATAGGATCAACACTCCAAATACACTAATGAGGAACAAGACCTCAGCTGTTTTCAATAAATCATTTAAAAATGTATTTACACTAACAACCTGATGTCATGTTTTAAGAGATACTACTTTAAAAATTAAAAAAATATTATTAGAACCTAAGTGCCCTAAATAATGGGCATCATAATTGAAAATTAATAAATTGAACCAGCTGGTGTAACACAAGACATAAGTTAGTGATTATTTCATATTAGTTTTAGCAGGACTAAATTATCCAACTGACAGTCTTCAAAGAGCATAATTCTTATATAATAGCAGCAAATCTGTTTTTCTCATTTGTTATAAATTGTCTACTATCTTTTATGCAAAAAAATAATACAAATGCACATTTTGTTCTTTTTTTAATTACCATACTCGTTTGTAATTCTATTTTATACAAATATGCAATTTTCAATAACTGAACAGTACTATTTTTGTTATGTTGTAAATTTGCCTCCGTTATATAGGTTATTCTTAATTTTATATTTCTGATCCTAGTTTTAATACTCATGCTTCTATTTATCTTTAACTTGCTGCTTATACACCAATTTCCCCCCTGAAGGACAATGAAGAATATTTCTACTTATTCTACTTATTGTGCATTTAACTTAATAATAAAATGTGGACTACTGTGGCGACTTGTGTGCAGATTTCAGCTTTAACGGTGACTTAATTAGAACATAGATACATACATTTTGAGTTGTTTGTGATCGTCTTAATATATCTTATTTTGTTGCATAAAAATATCTTATTTTGTTACATAGCACAGGTTAAAAAGTTAGCTTCTACAGGCATACTGTAGTGTTTTGGAAGGCCATATGAAGTTAGTAGGATGCAGTTTTGTTTGTTTTGTTTTGTTTTTTTGAAACACAACAGAAGGTGCAATATATCCTAAACAGTTAGAATGCTTTTTCTGACCAGACTCATTGAAAACAAAGAGACTGATAGGAAAGTTGAGGAGTTATCCTCCTCACTGGTCCAGTTAAAATGTTTACATTCACAAGCACCAAGATGACTGCGTGAATGTTACCAGTGAACAATAAATGAGGGGATAATTTTGGTGCAATAACCTTTGGAGTATAAACACTGCTTATGGGGACGGGTAACGTTAGCTTGTGCGGCCGCTGGACGCCTCTGATGCTGCTGTTAGCTAACTGTAGCACCCGTCGCGGAGAGCTAACTAGCCTGGATACCTCACATTAACACTCGCACAGTCAGCATTTAACACAAAGAGGACGGAATAACTTTCAAAGCGAAGAGAGGGTGCATTAACGACAACGGTGGTATGATTGAAAAACATTTAGTCAGTGATGGGAATAGTTTAAACCGTGTTACCTCCGCTCCTCCAGCTTCTTCAAGTTCCGTTGGTTCTTCCCGCTGTTCAACGCAGTTTTCGCTTTCGGACATTTTGACGGAAATCTCTCTTCGGTTCAGAGATATGGTCGGTTAGTTAGTGCCTTAATATATCTTGTTGAAACGACCGTTAATGTTTTTCCTGAACCTTAACGGGCTTAGTCTGAACTATTGTTTATAATGAAAGACGCGCCGGTTGAACAGCCAGCACGCTAGCAAGGTTTTCCTCTCGCGCTACAAAGCTACCCGGTAAACGTGCTCTCTCGCGAGACTTGTAAGTGCTGCTTTCGCGGACCCTTGAAAATGTCACCAAGACTGACCTCATATGGCATACACACCTCACAGTGCTGGAAAAATATGTCGCCCTATTCTTGAAAAAGTAATTGCTCATTAAACCCAATAGCTTGAAAGCTCCTTGAATTCGGTTTTCAAATATGGAAGGTTATAGGTAAGCTGTAGAAAATATTTGGAATTCTATAGAAATAATGTATTTATTTGCACGTCTGGTGCGTTTTCTTAAATTAGTCACACTGTGTAACATCTGTTTGTGAACATGTTCATTTGCTGTTCAATGCAAAATGTTTTGAGAAATACAGTTCTATCAATTTGTATTACTTACAGTTCAGGGTAAAATTCTGGATTTTTTATGGCTGAACCACCTGCAGCTCAATGTGACAAAGACCAAGGAACTGGTAGTGGATCTGAGGAGGAGGATCAGGACACCGATGACCCTTGTTACCATCTAGGGGTCAGTGTGAACATTGTGGAAAACTATAAATATCTGGGTATCCACATTGATAAAAAAAACTGGACTGGGTCAAGAACACTGATGCTGTGTACAGGAAGGGCCAAAGTCTCCTCTACTTTCTGAGGCGACTGAGGTCATTCAACATCTCCCGGGCTTTGATCAGGATGTTTTATGACTCTGTGGTTGCCAGTGCCATCCTGTATGCTGTGGTGTCCTGGGGCAGCAGGCTGTAGGTGGAGGACACCAACAGACTGAACAAACTGAAAGTGGAGCTGGACTCTCTGACAGTAGTGTCAGAAAGAAGGATCCTGTCCAACATGCAGGCCATCTTGGACAACGAGTCTCATCCACTCCATGACGTGCTGGCCGGATACAGGAGCACCTTCAGCCAGAGACTCATTTTGCCAAAATGCACCACAGAGCGCCACACATTGATCAAATTTTTTCTGCATTCATTTATACTGTAGGTTATTTATTGATTAATATATTGCATGTGATAGCTTGTTATTTATTTATATCTAGTCATTTTGAACTTATCACTCCTAGGTAAACATATATTTTACAAACTTTGTATTTATTACCTAAGATGGAGTAGCTTCCAAAAAATAAGCAATTTCCCCTTGAGGATCAATAAAGTATATTCTGTTCTATTCTATTCTAAAATTAACAAAGCTTAATGGTTATTGAAATAAATAGCATAGATTTACATACAACAGTGCATAATATATTTATAAGCTACACAAAACACATTAAATTAAATGAACAAAAAAAAATTAAGGAAGTAAAATTATCACATAAAAAATTGCACTTTCTAACTTTGCACTCGGAAATTCCGACTTGCGATGATGGAAATGAAACGCACCATGCGTTTAGTATGACATAATTCCTAGATCCGAATTCTGAAAGTAAGACCTTACCACGCTCCGCCCACAACCGACCTAGAAATCCCACTTGGCCGCAAGTCTCAAAATCAAAACCTCGCGGCGCTTTGTTTCTATGTAAACATGAGAGTATTTCTGAGTGATTAGTGCATCATTTCACCAAATATCAGCTACAACAATGGACAGAGGAACTAACAAGTTCATGCGAAGCTTCAGTACATTGATGTTGTTATTTTCAGTCCTAACATTTAATTTTGTAAGCTTTTAGGAGTTGTAGAGCCTGGTAGCTACAAAACGTTACTTAACGTCAAAGGAAGGAGTTACTCGCTCAGTTGGTTGATTCCACAGTTCTCTTATTAGAAAGACAGTTATGTCCGAGTTGAACAACTGGGCTCCTATTTTTTTTTTAATTAAGTAAATTCATAATTGAAATATTATGTAGAAGAAATCAGTGGAGAGTCGTGTAACTGCCTGTGCCGTGTC
>CAEFZX010005444.1:0-68996 GCA_903066825.1 Alfaro cultratus | reverse complement strand
GGGAGAGCGGCTGGCAGGAGGGGAGGGGCGCCTAATCAGTGCTGTTCCTCTGTTATTGATCATTTCATACACAAACAGCTGTTAAGTACATAACATGCTGACTAGAAAAAAAATTCCCCACATCGTTTTTGCGCCCCCTCTAATGCAGCGCCCTTATGCTAGCGGCCTTTTGCGCCACTGATCTTACCTGCAGTACCACAAAATATTTGATGAAAATCAGAAAACTGGGAAGTAAATTTCTATGATCCAAAGTCACGAAAAAATGATCTCATTATGATTGTCTGCTATGATAAATTCTGGGTGTGTTCTCTATTTTTACACTTAGCCGTAAAGCATTGTTCTGTTCAGCTAAAAAACAATTTATGGCGTGTTGTTGATTTTTGCTTCTATTCCTGTTATCGCAGCACTTTTTTTGCTTTCAGCACTTTTCTGTTTTATTTGTTTTTTTGTTTTTTTTTTGTTTTTCACATATGTTTTCTGCTTGTTTCAACGTTTCCTGTTTGCTGCTCATTTTGCCATTTGCTGCGTATTTGCATCTGTAGGCCACCACAAGTTTTGGTTTTAAATCCCCATACAAAAGTAACATAATTGAAGGTTTGTTTGAATTACAATGACAGTTTTTGAGGTTACCTTGACGCTTTCATTAAAACTGATAGCTTCAAGAAAGATACTGAGTACTCATAAGCACAGCCTTTATTAAAAAATGTTTCTTTAGGAAAAGAAGAAAAAAAAGACAAATCAGGGTTTTTCAAATAATAGATATAAAGGTGTGAAGAAATGTTTTTATAGTGAAAGTCAGAACAGTTGGGAAGAGTCAAAACTGATGAAAATATAGGGAAAAACTGTGGCACAATCAGTGGAAACCTCTTGAAGTGGTTAAGAGTGGGAAGAGTGTGGAATGGTCCAAATCTCTGGAAGAGTTTCCTGGTGGAATCATGTGTTTTGAGAGTGCTCAGTGAGAGCCAGAGAGAGAGAGAGAGAGAGAGAGAGTAGCAACAACGATAAGGAATAAGGGGAGGAAGGAGAAGTGGAAAATTCATGAGCAGTTTGTATTCGCAGACATAACTGAACTGCTTTGCATATTTCTCTGAACTTTTGCATTTTTCTGAGTATTTTAGCAGAGAAAATCTCAACAAGTTAAAAAGTATGACATACCTACTTTATTTGTTGCACATATTTGTATGTGTTCCACTCAGTTGAGAGAAACTGAAAATACCTTAATTTTGTGAGAAAAATACCTTAATTTTTCGAATATAAAGTATAACGTTTTATATTTACGTCTATAACTCTGCATCTATTTAGTCAAAAGAACTCGTTTCTGTTTTTTTTCTTTCTTTCTCTTGCGTCTGTCTGCTTTGTCCATCAGAGTGATCAGTGTTCCTACATTCCTGTTGGGATCAACTTCTTGCAGGGGTGTGAGATTTTCTATGAGATCTTAATAAACTATCGAAAGACCTTCCACTCTCAAAACATTTTAGCATGTCTCCATAGTGACATAATAGCTTTAAGATAAGTGGGAAGAATTATGCAATAACATTTTATAAAATAAAATGTGATTTTTTTTTTTGTTTGTGGAAGTCATCAGTCAAATATATACACATATAATCTATATTGTATATTGCATACTGTTTTTTTACCTTTCCTGCAGATTTACTGGCTTGGTGTGCTAAAGAAAAAATGTTTCATGGTCAAATTGCTAAGCCAAACGCTTTCATCTGTTTCCCATGTCCTCTTGAGATTCCCAACAGTTGAAAAGTTGGCATTTAGCTGAACTGTAAACTACCCACTAGCCAACATTTTCCTTTCAGTCAACAATCTATTCTTGAGGTAATACTTTTTGAAAGAAATCTCCTGAGAAAAAATAACTTAGGGATGTCTTTTAAGATGGATTTTTTCACTTCAGTTCAGATGTGTTTTAAATAAAGCATCTTATGTTAGAGAACACCTGCATCTTATGTTAGAGTCACCTGCAGAAACTGTGGTTTTGGACAAAATATACTTTTTGCTGCTGTAGAGAAAAATGGATCAGAGAATCAGCAGTATAACTGATCAGTTAGTGTGACACAATCACAATGATGATCTAGGTCTTTACACCTAAGGAGTGTGTAAGCATATGTACATTTGAGCCACTTAATAAAGTACGCTGGTTTATTTGTAAATGACAAATAACAAATCAGTCAATGATAAGAAACCACTCAATGCTTTTAGTATCTACACATAGTTCAGATGACTTGTTTAAAGTTCAATCCGAGCATCAGAATAGAGAAAACAGCAGCATGGCCGCAGCAGTGGAAGTCCACATTGATTGTCACTCCAGTCAGCTAAGAACAAAAAAACAGAGGATAAAATCCACAAAGACTCACCAGAATTTTCTTGAAGATAGGAAACAGTTGCCTATTCCACTGACTCTTGGTTTCAGCTCCAAGTATGGATTCATCCTGCCTTGAATCAACTGAGTGGTATAAAGATGTGTCAAATATTTTACTAGTTCACTTGGATCCTCTGGCTCCATTTCAATATGACAGACTACTTGAATATTGTTGTTGACCATCTTCATACCTTTAATTTTTGTCACCATATATCATCTCAAATTGGTTTCCTAACCATGACAATGAGTCCTCTGCATCCTGATTACATTAATCTAATACAGCATCTTCTGGAGATGGTGGAACAAGAGATTCGGATCATGTGCAGCTCATAAATCTGCAGCATCTGAGTGATTCTATAATCTCAAGATGAACCAAAATCCCTGATGAATGTTTACAACATCTTGTTGAATCTTAGCTGTGACGAATTAAGGCATTTCTAGAAACAATGGGTCAGGTTTAAGGTATGAATCCTGACAAAAACAAACATGTTAATGTCAGAAAGGTTCAGCAGCACTGTTTGATGTGTCCTCGTATGCTTAAAGAGCAGCAACTCCACTTATTTATAACACTGTGCAAACATGTTCTGAGCTAAACAAAGGAAGAGCGATTAAAATAGCTTAATGCAAAGTTGTTGCATGCTCCAGGAAATGGTTGGTTTAAATCAAGTTCTTCAAGCTTAAACATTGTCTAAACTGTGAACATATACTGGAGGTTTCAGCTCCAGCTGGTGAAAGTTTAAAAAACTTGGGTGGTTTCTCTTCTAATTCGTAACACAAACAACCAGATCATTAAGAACATGCATGATCTGTAGGCCCACATGTGTTTTTTCTGCTATAATTGAAATGAATGTATTGGAAAAATCAATATAACGTTCTTTTTAAGGAGTTTTTTTTTTGTTAGAAAACTATTTGTCACTATTATTAAATGCTGTTATGTTATATTGTTAGAGTTCAGAAAGGATTTAGTTAAATATCCTGTATGTGGTTTTAAGTGTTTCTATTAATGTTCTCACTCTAGAAAATGAATTCTATGTATTTAGCTATAAAATCTAATACAGAACAATGTATATCAACATAAAAGTAAAGAGAGTACACACCCCAGCATTGACCTCATCAGTCAGTATTCTGTTCAGATGACATGTCATCATGGCTGTGCAGCAATAAACAAAGCTCAGCATATTAGAAACATGTCCTACATTGTTATAAATGATTACCATGATACAGTGAAAACATTTGAGGCCATATCTGACAGCAGTGGTGTGGCTAGTATGCTTGGAGCTAATTTCCTGCAGCAGATCAGTTGAAGCTGGGCACATGAATAGGCCTCTTTAAGGTTTCAGAAGTCCTTGCTGGTGAAAGAAGCTTGTGGAAATTTAAAGGTGTTGAAAATAAAAATAAAGTACCGTGAGTAAAGTCAGGTTTTGTTCTTAAGTTGGAAGATGACAGGGAACATAATCATACATGTAGTATAATAAATAAAATATATTCTCTATTTGGTCTGCTCCTGAAGGATACAAGTTTATGCTCTATTGAATTTATGGAAAAGAAATTCATTATTATTTAAGGCCTTCTTGGGTAGAGTTTTTACCTGTAGACACCTTTTCAATGTACTACAGTTTCCTCTCACAGTTTAAAGTGATTTATGTTAGATTAATTAGTGGTTTTAAATTACTTCTGAGTATATATGGCTGTCTGTCTCTTTATTGTAATAGAATCCACTAATTTGCCTGCCGCAGCTGCATTGTCACCCATCAATCCTGCCCAACACCTCTGATATGCTTACAGATAAGAAAAATAGCTTGAAAGAATTTGCTTTGCGCATTGTTGATGCTACACCTTTTCTCTCTGCAAAAACATTCCTGGGAAAACCTGTATTCTCTTTCCACACTTTTTACAAATTGAAATAAAAAAACTCAACAACTTTAAAATAATTAAAGTCCAGTCAGTTAGATTATTTGTATGGAGGACCATAAATGACATAATTAAAAATAAAAGCCAAAATCTACTTTTTTATTTTTCCTTTTCCTTACATGTGCATTTTTAACCAGAAATGTATGCATTTAGTTTTTTTCTTTTCCTTAAATAAATATGGATAATTTAATGTCGGTGACATCAAACCAAGCAATCAAGCCGTTTTTAGAGGGACGCATCACATTGAGTGGTGTGCTTAAGTTCTGGGGGGGAAAAACTGTTCAAATTAATCCTACTGAGAGATTAGATATTTGAGTTTTAATGATCACTGAAACTTTTTGAGTTATGATTATTAAAGTTATCTAAACAGGCTGTTAGTCACAACTTTTCACTGAGCCTGAACACCACTGTGAAATCAAATGAATAGAAACAGTAAAAACTGCCTTTCAAATGTGAACCCTTAACTACTTTTCAACATTGCTGACCTTCACTTATGTGCAGAAGTTTTAAATAATTTGTTTGAGACTTTTTTTCCTTCCAGATAGAGGGGAGCTCTCATCAAGTTGCTCCCCTCAAGTAAAAACGGGGATTTTCAAATCATTTTAAATACTAAACAGACCACACTAATCAGAGCAAGAAGTCATTTTATCACTGTTTAAAACCTTTCTCTGAGCTATAGAAGCCTTTGTATAAAGTTTTGATGCAGCACCTCACAAACTAATGCATCAAAAAGTGTGATGTGATAAATCTTTAGGGAATCCTCAGAGTCATTAATAAGTTTTTGTTGTAAAAAGTTTGGAGAGCCACAATAGAGTTGCATCATTTCATGGCAAAAATGCAATTGCGAAAATGGAAACTACTCAGCAGCCTTGCTTGGCCAAAAACAATGAATCATGAGAGTCACATACATCCAAGAGAAAAGAGAGAGAAGAGAAAAAGAGCAAAAAAAAAAAAAGACAGGTGTTATGGAAAACAGATAAACTCTTGGCATAGTAGCCATCCAGGCCAGCTTTGATTCTCTGAGGAGTTTTACACAAAGGTTGTCAAAAGAAACAGAATAGGAAAAGGGAAAAGAGGGACAGTTCTTTGCTTTGGAAAACAAAGACACATTGAGTGGTGTGCTTACTTTCTGGGGATAACAAAAACTGTTTTCTTGTGTCTCAAGTGTGAGAGAAAACAGGTAAATGTTAATTTAAAACAGAACACCAAATTTTTGTCCTTTTTATGTATCTCTTAAATTTTGCTGCACTGGATTTGCTGTTCTCAGTCATAAGTAAAAACAACAACAAAATGCTTCTGAATCTGATCTTTCACTTTCTTAAAACTGGGCACTCAGTGCTGTCATTCCTCATGAAAACCTTTGAAGTTTCTCACCACCTCAACTCATCTTGGCATCCTTCTAGACTCATTCTCTTAAAATAAGTTCAGCTGAGGAGCTCTGCAGTCTGCTGCCGTCAGAACAGCTGCAGTGCTCCTGCAGGTCTGAAAAAAAAAAACAACAAAAGAAAAAGCAATCAATACATGGAAAAAAACTCAAAAGACAAAAAGTCTGTGATATTTGCAGATCAGCTCTGTAACATTGTTAAATAAAAGATCACACAGTTGTTAAAGTAGTTGCAAATAATTGTTGGAGTAATCATTTTGAGGAAAACTGCATTAGACCGAGAGACTACTTTGCACCATCTGTACAGTTATTGTGAAAGTTAAAATTAAAATCCCGAATGTGAACCATAAATATGTGTTGTTTGAATGTCTTATATGTAGACATAGAGCCCTGTCAAAGACAAATTTCTATCTGGTGAATGACAAAGTTTTCTATTCTATTCTATTCTATTCTATTCTATTCTATTCTATTCTGATAATGACCCAAACATGATATGTAACTGGTGGGATGGACAGTCCAAAATCATTTGTTTTATGATGATTTTGGCAGTTTTCCAGTAATTGAATAACTTTTTTCTAAATATGTTTTCATTAACTGTAGGCAGAAAATCATGAAAATTGGCTGAAATAAAGGCTTTCAAACATCCATCTGTACGTAATAAATCCATTCAATGTGTTTCACTTAGAGATAAAGGTCCTGAAATAAATGGACCTTTTAATAATATTCTAATTTATCAAATGGGTCTATAGCAGTCATTGCCAGATGGGAAACCAGGAGGAACAATCCAAAATTCTTTGGATTGTTCCTTCTGGTCTCCCCACTGCCCATTTTGGTGGTGAATAAAACTTATGAAACCTTCACACAAATAACCATTTGGGCCTTGCAGTGTGTTTGCCCAACATTGAAACTTGTAGTGAGTTATGTCTTCTGAGCACAACCTTTCTGCAGCCATCTTGCTCCAGCTGAATCAATATAAGCCTCCGCTGTCACAATGGTGCACTCCTGACCCCAGCCCACTCAACAACATACTCTCTCTCTCACACACACACACACACACACACACACACACACACACACACACACACACACACACACACACACACACACACAAATATATGCTTAGTCATAGAGTCAGGGAAAGACACACAGACTCAGTTACACACTCACACATACAAGACACCAGACCATTCCCAAACACAAACATTCCTCACACCCAAATGAGTTTCTCAGCTCTTTGCTTGGACCTGTGCCCTCTTACACATCAGTCCCATTACGCATATGACCTTATTAAGTGGCTCCAGTGATTCATTCTTCTTTTAACATTATATTTGTTATAATGTTGTAATCAGATTTTGTTGATACAAAGTCTGATTCTACATGTAATCCTAAACATCTTCTCAGTGATATGATCAGTATTAATCTCCTATCAAGTGCAGTCTCTCAAACAAACAACCATTCTACCACTGAATGAAAGACATACAGGTAAACTGTATGTCAACAAGTTTCTGCCACTTATCAAAGCTTGGATATTTAAGAAAATGCAGAAGATCATCCAGGTGAGCACAAGGCAGACCTGGTTGGTTTGCAGTCCAATCAGCAGCAGCAGCCACTGTGAAGCAGCAAAAAGGGCTAGGGTCACAAACTGGTCTTGTTAGACAGGAAATGTACAAATCTGACCTTTTGACTTATTACAGTTTGTCAAATGAAAATATTTATAATGTAAAAAAGAAGATTTGTCATTTTTGGGTCTTCTTTATCTTTGGAGTTGAAGATTTTTAATTTAAGATTGACAGTTTATCTGGGTTTTAACTACCTCTGATTTGTCCAGGGTCTCCTGCCTCTTGCCCCTACCCCAGTGGCCCAGACAAGGAGTTAGTGAGTACAAACAGCTGATGGATTGCTTAATATGTTTATATTGCAGATGATAATATTTAATTAGCAATAAAATATAATGAAATTGCCTCATAGAACTTAACTCAAACGAAAGAATAATAATAATTAAAAAAATTGTTTTAGACTGCTGCCTGTTTTTTGTTGCTTGTTTTGCATGAAATATCACAAGGCTGCTATAAGTCTGACCAAGATGTATTTTCCAAGTGAATAGAGGCTTCTTTTAGTTTCAAATATAAACCAAGGATTGCACAGCGCAAATTAACAGTAACATAGTTTAACTCTGCTCCCCAATCAGCTTGTTTGGAGAAGTGGTGCCAGCTTATTTCTCTTTCAGCTCATTCCATCCAGTCTGCAGGTCACGATCAGTGCTCTGGCTGACTCTGTAATCTGGCTGAAAGCAGGCCACATGGCTCTCCATCTCGTGAGGAGATCCCTCTGTGTGACTACTCATTCTTTTCAGCCGGGACCTAAGCCTCTGAGGAATGCTGAACTCTCAGACTCAGACTGAGTGTGCAAAGTGGGCATGTGCAGTATAAGATGTTTTTGTTTTTTTCACGGTCATGAGTCATTTATTCTGGTTATCTGCAGTGCAATTATCTGCAGAAGTCCGTTAACAATGCAATGTACAGAGAAATACACATCAGTGTTTCTTTTTAAAAGTGTATGCTGACCAATAAGTTTTGCTGTGACTGGCAACATTTTTATTCAAACTCTTTTCCCTTTTGGGCCTTCAGATTCTTACAGAATTATGGTTATGAGGCACACGTGTCACAAATGGGTCCAGCTGAACTCATTAACCCAGAGGGCAATGAAATAGGTCACTTCTAACTTTCACTGCTGAACATGTGCGCAGACACAGCTTATTATGTGAAAATAGATTAGCAAATCATCTTGACGACAATTTCAAAGCATATTTTCTTGAAATTACAACCAATGTGATCATGTTATTTGTAAAATACTCTGTAGAAACGAGGTACACTTTCAACGTGTCACCAGCCTATCATGGGAAAAAGACTGGAAAAATAACCAGTGAAAAGGGGTCTTAATGTCTTCTTAATTAAGTAAACTTTTTGGGAAAATGTGTTGCCCTTTCATGATTTTTTTACTGGTGATATGTAAAAATTTTTTGCATCTTCATGATCAGATTTTCAGGTCTGAAATCTGAACTTTTGGAAAGCAGTGCGGGTTCTTTCCTCCTGGCTAGAGACCAGAGTGAAGGAACAGGGTGGAGGTCTGTACTCTGGCAGCTCAGGTATTTTATGCAGGGCAGCATCTCCTCATTCCTGTTTCCTTTAATCCATCCTCCTCCTCTGCTCTTTTTAGAACTCCTGCTTGGTAACATCAGAGTCTCATCAATAGCCTTTTTATTGGGTTTGTTTAGTCATGAAAACACAGGTTTAAAAGAAAAAGGTAAAAACTGTTGATGGTGGCCAGTTTCCAAAAGCAGTGGTGGTGAGGGCAAAGAAAAAGTGAACAGAGGTTGGAATGAATGAACGGCTAGGGAGGGAAGAAATGAAGGCAGAAAGTGTGCATATGTGTTTGTAAAAAGTTTGCACAGTACTCTCTGGTGTCCTAAGGTGAGCTCCAACAGCAGGACATAGTAAGAGGCAGGACCTTGTGCTCCCTCCTTGATGCTCTGACACAAAGGAGCTCTGTGTGGTGAACGTCAGGAATGCTGGGAGATGTCAGACTGTGGAAAAGCGAAGGGAAAGGTGGACTTTGGGGAGAGAGCAAGGAATAAAGGGAAGGGTGTGTAGGTAATAGATACGGATAATGAAGAATATTTAGTAATAATACACTGTGCTGTACAAAACTGCAGCTGGTTTAAACTGAAAGCAGCAATTATTTGTTTTTATTTTTTGTCAACTTTAAATACCTCTTCCTATTCCTCAGATATATTTGATATTGTTTACCTTTGCAGTGATACATTTTTCCTTGTTTCAGTTGCATTCAGGGCTTATGGTTTTTTATGTATTTTTATTTTAACTCAGCTAAAGACCAATTAAAAAAAGGAAGTATTGTAAATGCCTCTGTGAAAAAAAGCAACAAAAAATGTCTATTGTATTCTGCCTAAGAGATCTTACTGTACTGTATACCATTCTATTAAAGGTTTGAAACGATCAATTCTTTTAATTAGTCATCATGTTTTCAGTACTGAATATAAACCAAATGAATTGTTAATAAGTGAACTATTAAAAGTCCATTATAAGTAAGAGTATTATCTTCATGAAGGCATATTGAACTTTGAATAGGTACTCTTAAGATTGAAAGAGACTATCACTAAACTACTGAGTTTTGGAGCATATCCGGTCTGGATAACAACGCTGGGTAAAAATGTTCAATCAACATTATCAAGGTTGTAACGTTTTCTATAATTCATAAGATGTGAATCAAGAGAAAAAGAACAACATCCTAAACATAAATGACCGCAGATATTTGAAATTAATCAAAAAAAAAAAAAAAAAAAGAAATTCCCTGAAAGACAAACTGAGGAAGTGAAAGGAAGTAAGATAATTTTACAATAATGACTCAGTGACTGAGTCTGAGCATCTCTCAAGCTGTTGCTCTTGTGGAACTTTTCTGGTGTGCAGTGGTCAGTATCTGTCAAAAATGTTCCTATGACAAAACGGTAGTGAATCAGCATTAGGGTCAAGAGCTCGGAGCCCAATGATGCATGTAGGGGAGGAATGCTGGCCTGTATGGTATGATCCAACAGATGCAGTACTGTAGCTCAAACTGGAAAATAAACTGATGCTGTTTCTGACAGAGAGTTGTCAGAACATTAAGTGCATCATGGTCAAACATCCTTCAAAATCCCTAGGAATTAATGGGAGTGTGTTTTCCTTCTACACTTCACGTTTTTTTGTGTGTGTGTTTTCTGTCTGGCAGTATTATGATGTTGCTATGTATAACTTTATGTTGTTTTGCACTTAACAGTATGAACTGTAGCTCTGTCGTAATGATGTTTTTATGACACAACTATAAAATGTCCAAGAATTACTACAAGAATAAAACTAAAGAACTTCTGTTATAGACTGAAACAAAGCCAAAAAAGTTTAGGTCATACTAATGTGCTTCAAATCCATATTTTTGTGAACTGCAGTGCTGTTATTTTCAGACATGTCAGGTACAGAAAAATTACTCTTTTAAAATTTTATTTCCACTGGATGCAGTAAACTTTAAAAAACAAGTTGTGCTATTATTGACTGTGAAAAACTCACAAGGGACATTATCACGGACTTTGGGAACAGAAAGTCAACGAGCCTTAAAGAAATTCTGGAAACCCCTTTGACTTCTGTATTTTGCAGCAAAATCACTTTCTAAAACATTCTTTTGTGTGTGTGGTTTTTTTAAAAATCTATGTAATGTCGTTTTCTCTTTTTAACTGTTTCATATTTCAAAGATTTTGTAGTGTTTTCAAATATATGTAGGTGCTGTAATACTTGACAATTAAAAAAAAAGTTTTTAAATTAAGAAAGCAAAAAAACAAACAAAAAACAAACAAACTAATAAACAAAAAACCTAAGTCTTTCAGGTTTATCTTCATAAATTCAACTTTAGTTGTTTAAAATTGGAAACATCCTCCCTTATGAAAAGGACACATTAATAATGTTTTTAATTATTCCCATTTTTGCAAAAAACACTAGAGCGCTTCAGGTGATTCCCAATATGAAGAGCTAAGGAGAAGAATTAGGACACATAATTAAACTCTGACAATTTGAAGTCAGAATTGTTAACTGCAAACACATGTTTCTCGCTGAAATAACTTTTGAGTATGCCTTTTTCTTTTTGCTATATTATAGCAATGCTGCCTTGAAGAACTAAAAGAGTTCGTTCAGAGCTCTGTAGATTGAAATAATTGTGTCTAAATCCAGAAATGCAGAGGAACACTCTAAACTCTGACCAAGGCAGGAAGTGGGTCACTGGGCCAGCTTAGATGAGAGCCTACATGGGTGGACAAAAGATCCATGTTCTGGACATGTTTAAGTTAATGTACTGTACTTATGGTTGTGATAACCATATAATGTTTGTACAGAAACTTGAAGGCTAAGTGTGGAAAAATGTGGGCTCTGATGTTAAATTCTGTTACGATGAACAATAATTAGGTTGTGTTCAAGTACAAGACTTCAATTCAAATCCATCTGAATAAACCCAATGTGTGTAGAAATAAACTGCGTGTGTGTGGCCTTGTATTTGCTATATTGTAACACATACGACATTGTGAGAACTGGCCGCTCCTTATGAGGTCCAAAGCCTGGACCCCATAAGAAGAAGTGCTGTTTTTGGGTTATGTCTAGAACTATGGTGTGCCATGAGTTTAGATTAGATTTAGGGTCAGCCATGTACTGGTAATGATTAGGTTTAGTGTTAGGCTAGGTTAGAAATGATTGAAAAATGGATGGAAGTCAAAACAAAGTACTTGTGAGAGATGTGCGTGTGTGTGTCTAACATGCTTGAATAAATGGCACCAGGATTTAATACACTCTATGGAAACATGTGAGGCTGCAAAAAGGTTTGCTGTTGAACCAAGGTTTATTATCCTGGTTGGCAGAAAGTAGAGGCACAAATTACAGACTGTAAATTAAGGAAAATTAAATTGTCATTTACATTCTTATCAAGAAAAAGTATCTAGAATGCCAGTGTTGGCCTTGAAATAAAGACTTCCTTCCATAAAGAAAGCTCAATGTAAGAAAATAGCACAGTGGGCTATAAAAGAACCCTCACACAATTACACCATCATCACCAGCCAGACCTGTTGATGCAACCAATGATTTCCCCATGCTTTCTACCTATTTATATCAAATCTCGACTCTACCATAAAAATAATGTAGATGAAATTGAGACTTGTTGAACCAGCAAATGATTTACCAATTTGTCACTGTCCAAATTTTATGAATTTGTGCAATTTAATTCAATTCTTAGCAGCGGTAGACCATCTGTTTCAATGTTTTATTTGTTGTGCATACAATGAAGGTAGTTGGCATGCCTGGGTTGCAGGGAGTGGCTATTCAGATGCCTTTCTATCATCTCAAACCAGACTACCCATTCTTGAGAGATGGTTGTGCTTTAAAACATCCCAGCAGATTAGCAGTTTTTAAAAAAAATTACCTTTCCTATCTGCCATCATTAACCAAGGGAGACTTGAAAACTCTTTCTTCTCCATTCAGATGCTCAGTTCAAATTTTTACAAGTGGTGTTTACAACATTTAGATGCTTGAATGTCTTGAAGTGCTTCCATGTGTCCTAGTACTGTGAAGTGGCCATTAAGTTTATGTCCCTTCTGTCTTGGTTTACCCTAGAATGACCTGGAAAGTATGTGTAGAGTTAGAATATGTCCACATTTCCTTGTTAGATCTATTACCCCCCTGACCTAATATTACATAATCTATGGCAGTGGACTGACAATTTCGAAGAACACTACAAGAATCCACATATTAATAAAATTTTTGTCAGCTGTACTGAGCATATGGTTGTTTCAGCTCTAAAAGGCTTAATGTTTTGCAGCTACTGCATCAGTAGGTCCCATCTCATCAGTTTTATTTGGGTAATTTTCACATCTCATTAAAAGGAGGAAAAGGAAAACTTGAAGCGGAGTGACATAAATATCCGGCCCATGTTTTTGTTCTAAACAATGAGGGAAAAAATGGAAGAAGCTGATTAACTCTGTTGGGGTGCCAGTCTTGATTATTTTATCCCCCAGAAAGTCTTCTGGGAAAGAAGTGATAGCTTGTGAGACAGGGAGTCAAATCCCTCCTCTTACAAACTTTATTTTTCTTAAGATCAACCTAAATGCAAATGTACAAGAATGTCCTTTTACATTTTCAAGAAACAGCTTTTATGAAACTGATTTTTTGAGACTCTGCAAGCTCTGCTGATCTGGATAAAATGTGTCATTTTTTTAAAATCAGTAACAGTTCCAGACTAATCCTGTATAGCTCAGAAAATTGGAGCAAAAAGCTGTAATTAATCTAAAAAAGGGCAGGGATCACAATACTTTTAACCTCTACTTAAAATGAAAGATACTTTGGTTAAGTGAATTGTCCCAAAACAACAAAGGCTGCATAAGCCTCTTTCAAGTGTTTCTGAAGTGGCGTTTGTGATTTTGCAGATGTAGATAGTGGTAAAACAACAAAAAGCTGCTAGCAGAAATAACTATTGGCTTATGTGTAGCCTTCATTGTTAGTCTTCAGCTGCATTAATAACATACATTTAGCAACCACAAAGCATATCTCAAACACTGTGGTGAAACACTGTGGTGTAGTTCTCCATCCCTTTCTTAGATTTGTGTGCAAAAATTCAAACCGATGGAAAGAAAAGCACATCTTTACTTATTTCAAGAGAGAAAAGAATAAACTAGTAAATGTAAGTTGCCTCACTGAAGCAATAAAAGTAAACTGCCCTGTGGCAAATGTTCTTAAAATTTGCAGAGAAGTTAAAGAAATTATATTAATAAGTAGTTGGCTACAAAATGACTTAAAGTGGAGAGCATTTATGTTTTTTTCACCTAGCAAGTATGAAAACAAAGTTTTAGGAAGCAGGCAAGTTCATGCTATATTTATGTGCTGTAAAAACATTGGCCTAGGGAGTTTTTTAGGGTTTGTCAGTTCAATATTGGAATGCACCGCTACATTACCCTGCTTTAACCCCTATACAAATTAAGTTGTAAATGTTTAGTGATATAAGTGGTACAAACCAACCTTTTTTAATATAAATCTTTCAAAAACTTGAAAAGTATTGCAGGAGAATGATGCCCAGATGAGCCCACATTGTTTCAATATCCAGGCGATGCCTCTGGTTTGTGGTAAAATAGCACAAGCAGCAAAAAACTATAATCATCAATTTGTGGCTAAAGAGGACAGAAATCAGGTGGGTGTTTCGCAATAGAGAATGCATCAAAGTTGTTTCAGAAGAGATGAAATCATGCATTGTATAGAATAGAAGGTTTGGCTCAGGACTGAGACACTTTTGTTGAATCATACTCTTGGGTCTTACTCATGCTTTCAGACTGTCACATTTGGATCAAAGCTTCATTTGTCCTGCATGTAGTTTTTTCCTCATGTGACGAGGAAAACAAACAGTTGGATAAAAGACATGTTTCTTTTTTTACTATTTTACTCCCACTCTACTATTTTACTCCCAATAACTGCTGAAGATAAAAACCCGCCCTCCCACCCTCCCTGCAAGAATAAGCAAGTATAGATAATGGATTGATTTTTGTGAGATATTGATAGTGATCGTGTGGAGAACTCAAAGCCCTAACCTAATGGAGATCCTCTAACAAAACTACCATTCATTCTCCTTCTTAGAGAAGAAATTTTCTTATTAAACACTGAAAGCAGAGCCTGAGCAGATCTGCTAAGACAACACAAGGGGCAAGATCCCTGCTGCTGTGGATTAAGATCTGCTTGTTGTCAGTCACATTCAAATAGTCACACAGGCAAAAGTAGACATGAATCTGCAGCCCACTGAACTGCAGGGAGGATATAAAAGGCCAGACATTTTTCCTCCATAGGATGAAGGAGCATATAGAATTTGAGGAAGGGGGAGCAGTCCCAAACCCTGAGCCTGTAATACTACCAGCTGTATGTTTGAATTATTAATCAATCTTTAAATTTACTGTATCTCATGCAGATCTTTGATAAGTACTTGTGTAGATGTCAAATGATGACAATTTGTTACTTTACTGTCCCAGATTCAGAAAGGAAAATTTCTTTCTTGGTGTTGAATTATGCAAAGAATGCCATCCCAGGGCGAGACGTCCTGGCCATGCTTGATCAACAGATAATCCAAAATCTACATTTTTTTTTTTTTTTATCAAAGCACAATCTCTCTCTTGTGAATGAGTTTGATGAAAGCCTGTTTACATTGGCAGCACATCTGCTCTTACAGTAATATGAAAGACAAAGATGGGACGATGATCAAAAGGGAGAACGAGCTTTGGGTGGCCTTAGAGCTTCCGATTGCCCCATATTGTGTTTTGGAAAAAGCTTTATTATGTTTAGGGGGGTCTAAGTTTTCTATGGGCACCAGCCTGAGCCTGGACATCCTGTTTCCTGAGGGAAAGATGTTTGTCTCTCCCCCCTTTCTGTCCTGGGGAGTTCCCTACAGTGCTGGACAAAGTTGAAGGCCATGATTGTTGATGTGTTAAATAAAAACGTGTTTGAGTTGTGTTTGGATGTGAGATGAAAGTGTCCAGCAGAAGATAACTACATTAGTATGGTCAGAGTGTCAAAGAGTGGCTGTCGGTGTGCGAAATCCTGGAGAAATTAAAATTGAGAACGTTTTTTCCTGTAGTATTGCTTCAAGTCGTTCTTTTGCATCAAAATGAATGATTCTGGAAGTAATCTCACCAGAAATACTTTAGCACTCTGTTCATACAAAATGACAAAAATATTCCAGTTACTGATCTTCAAGCTGTAACTCTGGATCCTCACTTTCTTTTTGTATCTGATTATAACATATTTGTTAGAACATTATGAATGTGATGGAGAAATAATACTTAGATTTGTTTTTCAATCTTGAATTTATTTAGGTTCATAATATGTAAAAATGCTGATTATTCAATAGTCTGTTGATTTTCAACCACTTGAGATGTGTGCAACTAGAGCAGGAAGGACTCCAGAGCATTTATGAGAGTATCTATGCTGCCATGGAATATCTACCGGTACTAAACATCCAAGGCAGAGTTCATGCAACCTCTGTATATCTCAATAAGTTTGAACTTGCGACTTAAAAACCCCCCCAAAAAACATCACAGTTGGTTGCCAGAACAATTTGAATAAATGACTTGTGAAGCCAAGAACACAAAATAGCACTCAAATATCTGTAAGAACAATGCATAGCCTCTTTTGATACTCTGCAAAAAAACAACATATAAATACATTCTTTATCTGTCTGAACAATAGCTCCTTCTTTTTCCATTTTTAAACAAAGCATTCTTTTAAAAAAATTTAATTAACTAAATTTTCCTGTAGAATTAAATGAGGAGAAAATAGCTTCAATGAGACTATTGAATACAGGAAACTTTCATTGCAACCTTTTGTTTTTCCCAGAATAAAAGAAGTAATATTTTTCTTTTTTTTTCTTTTTAAATATTTAGCCTGAACTTTTCTAAACCTCTGATATACACACATTTTACAACAATTTTTAAAAATGTCCAAAATGGTTTTAACATAGCCAAGTGGTAAAAGAAAGTGATAACTTAGTCAAGTCTTGTCCACAGTATATTAAAGCCATGATAAATTACAAAAGTAGTTTTAATCACAGTCTAAGTATTTAAATAATGAAGTAAAATGTGTTAGAAAAGTACTATAAGGTCTTCGAACAATGTTTCACAAAACAGGATTAGAAGGAATTAGCACATTTCTCCCTCTGCAGTTCATAATATCCCTAAACAATTCAAGGAATCTTGAGGAATTTCAGGGTGTAAAGGTCAAGGGTGCCAGCCAGAGCTGCACTCCCCCATAAGCTCTGATCAGAAAGCAACCCACCAAAAGCAGCCATTCCTCAACAGCTGTTATAGCTACATAGGTAAAGTATTATTAAGATTTTATTTTATTTAATATGAAGATACAATGTCTGCCGTAAAAGTGGAACTTTTAGCTTCGCTGTTAAAAACATGAGGATACATAAGAACATAATTCTCATATGTCAACTGAAACAATTATCTTTATGTTTAGGTGTTTTCCATGCACAGAGTTCTAAAACAGGCATCCTTCCCTTCACACTTAAGCTCTAAGAAGCAGATTAGGGGGTAAGGAATGCAGTAATTTGAGTGTGTTAAGATGAGGATGAATGAAGGAAATGTAGCTGGGCTAGGTTTTAGGATTTACCAGAGGTATGACTTGAGTATATCTCCTCTTGTACAAAGTATGTGATTGTCTTTCTCTCTAAACAAAGAGTTTATAATGTGCAGCAACCATGGAAAAGCTACAAATTTGAAGGAAGCAAACCTACTGTGTAGTAGTGCAGACTCTGCTTATGTGCTTGTTCATTTTGCAGTTTCCTTGTATAAAGTAACTGACTATCTGGGTACATACTGTACCTGTGCGGCGCACTTCACTAAATGTGGAAGCTCCACCTGATCATTAGGTCTCTCACAGTCTGCCAGAGACAATTACCTGTCGTTCATCACTTTCCACCTGCAGCAATCTCATCAGAAGCCATGAACATGTGATGACAACTTAATAGACACCTGGTTTGACCTTCAGCTGAGGGGTTAAGGTTACCATGGAAACAGATGGCTATTCATGTCAAAGGTTTATGCAGGGTTTATGGCAAAAATGTATTGTCATGATTAAACTATCTTCCATTTTACAACACGTGAAAGCAGGTAAGATACGCCTTATTCATGTCACCAGAACAACAACATACTTTGTGTAGATAAGCATATAGATGACGCCCATTAAGAATCACTGGTTAACAGGTTCTTTGCAAGTCAACTCTCGAGTTCAGGGATATGCAGCCAGGTAACTTCCTGTCTTTTGAAAATGACATTTTATACAAGGTATTTGGACGGATTTCCCAAGTAGACTACCAGATTTGTAAATCATCATTCAAAGCACCGACGAGTAAATTAGAGAGAAACTTGAAGATATGTTCCTCGCCTTACATCCAAGGTTTAAAAGTTGTAGCTGTCTGCCTTTAGTTTATGCTACTAGGCATTATTCCTTGACATTGATAGTATAAAAATGTGCTAATTAGTTGTCTGTGAACATTCTCATTTAAGGGGAAAATGTTTCACCTAATATGTTCTATTTGTTTTTAAGTACGTATTGCTTTAATGACATATTGTATTGTATGAAAGTAGGACAGCACCTGTTATTTGCCAGAGTTCAAGTTTAAATTTATTGCATGTCACTATGCACACACAGATTCACATCTAAGGATAATTTAGATAGATAAATAACCTGATAGTCATGCTTTTGGACTACGGGAGGAAGCTGGTGTACCTACAGAGAACCTACGCATGCACAGGAAGAACATGTAAACTCCATTCAGACAAACTCCACATTCAAACCCAGGACCTTATTGCTGAAAGGCAACAGTGATACCATCTGCACCACTGTTCAACCCAAGTCTATATGTCTGTTAATTATGATGATTTTCTGCTTACAACTAGTGAAAACATGACATTAAAGATTAGAATATAACATCAGACAACATGCATATTCTAAGTTCTTGATTATAAGTTTTTTGAATAGTTTGTAAGTCAAACCTAAAAAAATTTAATGACTGAAAAATGATCTCGCTGACGGTAGTTCTCTGAGATGCAGATCTTGTTATAAGTGTTTTTTAGTTCCTGCTATGATGATGATATTGACGCATTCCTGTGTGGCTGGTACTGCCATGTGCAATCATAGAGCTACTCTGCTGTTCCAGGCTGCCCACTTCTCCCAGCTCAGCATGCCAGTGGTTCCTCATTCATATCCTAAGACTGTTGAAAGAAACAGTAAAAAAAAAGTATAGAAAATCAGGGTAGACATAGAAAATACCAACAAAATCATGAGATTTAACCAAGAATGTCGTTGGTGAGTTACACAAAGAAATTTTATCTAGGTAAATCGCCTAGATTCAGTTCAAATTGTGTTATATTTTGGCTTTCTCACATAGTATCAGTCTGCTGCTTTGTACCAGTAGTTTATAAGCACACTTCACATGCATGTGGGGGATTATAAATCACTGATGGGAATTTGCTGATGAGGCTCTAATTGTGTTGAGGTCATTGGGGGCAATAAGATCAGAAACACTACAACAGAGGAAGAAATTAGGGATGGGGGAAAACAAGATAACAAAGCAGAAAGAGAGGGAGAGAGGGAATGGAATCATCAGCCATCATTCGCTGTGATTTTATTCATGGGCTGCTGGATGGGAACATTGGGTTCTCTGTGCCTATAAAGGTGATGTCTAGTTAGAGATGCTATCTTTACCTCGTCTGTACAAAGGCCTCATACAAAACAGACAGTTGGCCAAAGCCACAGGTCTACCTACTGAACCACACAGCTCAGCTAGACTGTCTGCCAGGAAAAGTCTGCCACCTACAGGCAGGAACAGGAATTAAAATAGGAAGAAGCAGACTGCTTTATCTATAACACTTCTCCAGCAAGCTTGGTTAGCAAGGTTAGATATTATAATTCATAATAGTACAACGTGAAGAACAGTTGCTTTAAAAAAGGTTTGACAGGAAAAAAAAAAACACATCTCTCTTAAAGCAACATAGCATAACTTATTTTGCATGATTTGAACTTCACATCTTCTGGAACAACAATCCTTGGACAGATAAAGTAAAAAAGTTTTGATCATAATGTACAGCAAAATGATGTGTCAAAAACTAAACCTGCCATATCAGGTGAAACACCTCAGGCTTTCTATCAAGCATGGTGTAGGAGGAATGATGACATGGGCTATGCCCCTTGCAGTTATAATTGGGCATGAATTCCTTTGCATATCAGCATATTCTGCAGTTAAATGTGTGGCCATATTTTTGAGAGCTGAAGTTTGTTCAAACAATTGGATCATACAATGGGACGATGATACAAACTATATCAATAAATCTTCAAGAGATTAACTGAAAAGTTTCCTGAAAAGTCAAAGTCCAGACCTCTTTCTGATTGAGATCTTTGTTTGTTGAAGCTATCATAGTTCAGTAAATGTGGTTATAATTCTCACTTGAATTTTTTTCATTTATTTGTACAACTAGCCAGCATCTATGTAGATACTCTTGCATAAATTAATTCTCTTCAACTCAAATGTTTTGACTTGTGTGTCTGATAGGCAGAACAGTATTAATCCAACCAATCGTAGCACTACTGGTACAAATCGTAGCACTACTGGTACAAAACTGGTGACATTTTTTAGACTTTTGTTTTTTTTTTGGAAGAAATAGGCTTGCTCTGCCGCAGCTCTTAGAAGGTCTGGTTGTGCTCCATGCTGCAGGTATTTCCTTTTGGCAAACCTTTGCTGCTCTTGATGAGACATTTTGAGTAACAGGAGGGAAGATGAGAGGAGAGAAGGAGGCAGCTGGGAAGATTTAGTTTTCTGTAATGGAAAAATCGGCAAGTGTTACATAAAGCGCTGTTCGTGCACACAGTAGCATTGCACTGCAGACACTTTTTTGTGGGGAAGCAACCCTACCATTGATGCAGGAATTTTTCTCAATTTTATCTTTTCACTGTCTTCCATTTTCAATTCCTCTTCACTCTCTCTCACTTTTCACATTCCACTATGCTTTCACTTACTCTGCATCAATTTTCCCACCTTTCTCTTCACTTCTTGGCCATTTTTTCTTGTAGTTCCTCCAACTTTCATTATCATCTCACATTCCACATGTTAGGCATCTGCTGTGCTCATACCAAGTCACTCCTAAATATTTTTAAAACAAATAAAAAGCAGTAGGTTTTCATGGGGAAGTACTTTAAATGTGACAGTAGTGACTGAAAGACTATATTTTTTGAATATAGAAAATATTTTTTCTGCTCAAGACACTGTAAGTACAATAACTTAATTCTTTCTTAAAATCCTTACTCATGTAAAAATTAAGAAAATAAACTGGAAAAAAAAAATCAAATGAAAGGAGCTGTTTTTAAATCTGAGCAACCAGCTAAGAGGAGGGTAAGCAGCTGACCTGTTTCTGATGCGGAGCCAAACTGTCTGGGAGCAATTTGCATTCTTTTTACAGAGGGTTTGACAATTTTTCAAATACATCAACCTCAAAGACAGATAGCAGTAACAATTTTTTGAGGCACAGGATTGTCACTGTTATCCAGACGTGGATCTTACATGTTGTATTTCTGGGTTCTGGCAGGCAAAACATCATCTTGCTCAGCACATCGAGAAAAATTAGGCTGAGGTGGGGATTGTTCTACGAAGTAGATTTGGTCTATAAATAAAACTCCAAATTGACTTTTGGAAAGTGCATTGTACAATGTGTTAGAGGTCCCACCCTGGCTAAATGAGCCCTCATGAGTTAACACAAAAATACTTGTGAGTAGAAATAGATATAAATAGCTTACCCAGGAAAAATGATATACCTTTTTGTTTTTTTTTTACATTTTTCTTTGCTTTATGCCTAATTCTCTTGATTATTTCAAACAATTTTAGATTTATACCCATACATAAGAAATATTGAGTTGGACCCCTTTTGCCCTCAGAACTTCCTTATTTTCTTCTGGCTGATATAACAATCAGAAATACTCCTCAAAGATTGCTATCAATTTTGACATAATACTATCTCATGTTTGCAGCAGATTTGCTGACTGCACATTGGGGATGCAATCCTAAAATGGTTCTTTTGGATTGAGATGTGAATTCTGTGGAGGCCACGAGAATACAGAAATGTAACCAATTTGAATTGATTTGATCTTGTAGTTTCGTTCGTCTAGAATAGTTATATGGTGGTCATAAAATTCTGCAACTTAAATGGTTTTTCAACATGTTTTAATCCAATTTTGGTAAACTGCTGACTCATGTTCGAGTTTATTCCTGGCATGAGGGGTATCAGGTCTTGTCTCAGCCCATCTGCTTCAAGTCTGAGTGTGTTGCTGTTCAGAGATGATATTCACACCTGGTTGAAACGTTGTTATTTCTGTTGCCTTACTATCATCCTTAACCAGTCTGCTCATTTATCTTTGACCTCTGACTTAAGAAAAATTAAAACATTTTCATCCATACAGCTGCCAGAGTTAGGATTTTCTTTTCTCTTCCAAGCTATGTTTTGGGCTAATTTGCTGATTTTGTTTAAAAAGGAATTGAACAGATGTGCTTAATAAAGTGACTGCTAAATGTATATGCACATGTTCACCTTAAGTTTTCAAAACATTTTGATAATGTTTTTTCTCAATTTTAAACAGGACATGTACAGCTTTTCAACAATATCCAGCAACAGATATGAAATCAACTGATTTCATTTGAACTAAACTGAATTGAACTAACGATTATTAAATGCTAATATTACTTTAGAAAATAAGAACTAAAAACAACTTCAGTGTACTGCAATTTGTAATTTGCACAACAATGAGGAAGTAAGCAATAATCAGGATTCTAACTTTCAATTTTTATCAGTATTAAACCTCAGTTGAACAACTTTTTGACTACAGAGGACCCATAGTACTTGTTGACTGCATTTATATCACATCTGATATTAGGTTTAATCTTGTACATAAAAACAAATCTTATGTCTATAACTTTTTTGGAATGTCTGCCTGAAACTAGTACTGACTGAAAAACCTGCTGAACAGAAAGAGTCATATCACCAAATAAAAAGAGTGAAGAATATTTGTGTAAAAAATTTTGTTTCAGTTTTTATTACTTGGCAACAAAAGGCCCCATTATTCTAAAATACAAAATTAATACTTATGTTTGTTTTTTTACATGTGCAGTCATTCATCAAATATGTTCCAGTTTTCATAACAGCAATAGAAACCAAAGATTACAGCTGTATGTTGTCACAGCTTATCAGCATTTAAAGTTTTTTTTTTTTTTTTTCTGGAGGTACTACATATATTATCCTCTTCCACCCCTTTACTTTCTGTCTCTGTGCCATGTCCCAACGTGCCAAGAAAGAATGTTGATGCTTTCAACCCTTCTAAAGGTTTTAACATTTAGATGTGTAATTAGATGCAGTATTGTGTGCTGTAGCCAGAAGCACAAAATTTACCTGTGTTATATTGAAAGAAATTCCAGCTCTTAGCCAGACAAGGAGAAAGTTGCAGATAATCTGAAAGAGGTGTTTGTATGTTAATAATGACAGAGTATTTTATAGATCCCTTTAAGATTATAGTTTCTTTTTGAAGACCACTTTCATCATTCCCATCATTCATGTTCACCTGCTAAAATCATTGGGCTGCGGGGAGTATTGGAGCACAAAGCTGCGGTTGTGAGATTAGGGAGAGGCTTGACATATCTGTCATCTCAGCACTATGCAGAAGATGTCTTTCAGTACTCAGCTAAACTCTCTGTCACAATCCTCTCACTGTCTTGTCCATATGCTTAAAGATCTTGCAAATTGTACAGACACACCCTCTACCCTCTGCACATATGGAGCTGCGGTGGAAGTGGTCTCCAGTTACAGGTACTTGGGTGTGCACCTGAGCAACAACCTCGTCTGGGGGCAACATCACTTCCGGTCTGATTAGGAAGGCACATGAGCAGAAATTACCTAGAACATGGATTAAATTCCCTAAACATGTGTGAAATTCTTGCAAATGTAGATATGTTCCCAGCCAGATTTCACAACCAGTAGCCTTAGAGCAGCTTCAATACCGTGTGCCCACATTTTGTTCATTAGACAGACCATGTGTTTTATCTTCCTTCTTCCTCCACTCACATATGGGCTGCAGCCGAGGCTGGCTGCACTTCCTCTATCATTACCATAACAGATTGCAGGGATGTCTTCAGTATGTGTATTCTTTACTAATCCAAATGTATGCGTGAAACAATTTTAATTTTGAAATCTTTTACATCATGATGCTTAGTTGCTAAATAAATTAGATATTTGGCACCAGACTATTCTATTTTGAGCTTAAGCTGAAGAAAAAAGAGGATTAGCAATATAAAAAGAAGACGTTTGAATTGCTGAATTCATGAATTTTACATGTGTAATTGTAATTACAAATCTCATTTGTTTAACACTACTATTATGGTGTTTCTCTTTCTGTGCACACTTCATAATGATATCTTATTTTTACTAATATTCACTAATATATAAACTAGTTGTGAGATCAACAGGATAATGCAATAAGCTGACAAGATCCCAAGTGTCCAACCAGGGAAGTCTGTGTTTGTTTTCATTTGGTCACAGGAAGAAAGAAAGTCCTGATCCACCATCCATTGTCTGCTCCTCCTCCTGCATCACCAATTTCCTGTTTTACTTCGTCAGCAGCTTGTTAACAAGCCTGCAGCTTTCTGCTTCAGCCAATGTGGAAATGATAAACAGATTATTTATTTGGCTCCATGTAAAAGTTGCTTTCAGTAAAGGTTATTAAGAAAATGGCTTTACAATGTGCTCTGAATCCTTCAATTTACACTTAAAAAAAAGCTCCAAGAGAAGTTCCTGGAGTCCTGTGGGGGAAACAGGAAACACACTTGGATGTGGGATAACTTTGGGAATCTCTAGTTTACATGACAAATTATATTTTGTCTGAGTAATTTAGAACAGGACTGCCAGGAGAGAGAGCTTCTGTAGGAACCTACAGAAAAGATAAATAGAAGTGTTTTTTGTCTAGTTTAAATATTATTGATTATCAAACAACAATTTACATCAGACAAACATAATCTTTAAATCTGACCAGAGAAAAATATGATCCCCACCTCCACATCTAGGCACTGGTTGTGCCATCCATTAACAACTATCAACCATTTCCAATAATTGGCAATAAGTTTTTTTACATGATGATGTGATGGAATTATGACTGACTCTTCTTTGCAGAATTGTTACTTAGTTTTTGGGCAGTTCTATCGAAGTTTCACAAAAGGTCCTGTTGGTTTTGATACCCTTAAATCATGATTTGACTATTTACTGAAGTTATCTTTGTCCAACGCAAACATTTGATGTGATGAAAATGAGAAAACACAAGGGAAAAACGGGACAAATATGTTTTCATAGTACCGTATGGCCTCTTATTTAACTCAGGATCTTCCCAGATGTCAGTGGGTATCAGTCACACAAACTGGACACTACACAGGACAGACAGCCATTGTTAGAAAAGCAATTATTGGATAGGTTTCAATTACTTAAAAACCCTTACATCAAATATTGCAGTTTTTTAAATTTTATGTATTGTTTTAATTTATTTTATTAATTTTATCTCAGGCAATTTTATGATACTCCATAAATGGGAACATTTAGCCTTTCTTATATGTTACCTTTGTCAGCTGAAGCAGGAAACTTCAGTTATTAAATACCGCCATCTTGTGGTCTAACAAAAAAACACAGCTTGTGCTGGTAATTTCTCCTGGCTTTTTCTTTAATGAATCTCAATAAAGTAAGAAATCATTGAAAATGTAATTTATTTAATTGATTCAGTGAAAACAGGGATGTCCACATGTCATACAGATTCATTTCAGAGACAGAAGTAAATTTCAGACAATGATTTTTGTTGATTTTGATGATCATGACAAATGAAAACACAAAGTTCTGAAACTTGGAATATTTTATAAGACCAATAAAATGTTTTTATTACATGTATGCTCCAACTAATTTCCATAAATATGCTTGGATAAAGCCATCTGTAAAATGGCCAGTTTCTTTAGTTAGTTTCAAAGACTGTCATGCCAGCAGATGTTGCAGTGACTGTGTCTGTCATAATGCAACATTTCTGTATTAAAAACATTTTAATTTGACTTTTGCCATATTACAACATTGTGAGTAATAAAATTTAGATTAACAGTAATAAACGCTCTAACTATACAATTCTACAAGTAATTAATCTATTTGAGTATCACTTTAGCATTGAATTACTTTAATTTTTTGAGGTGCAGTAGTTCAAACTATATATTTGATTTTAGAGTAGGTGTGGTAATCATTAAATCACTGTAACCCACTTCAATGCTCTGTACTTTTGTGCTATGCTTGTTGAAGGCTTTATTTTATTTTTAAAAAAAGAATAAAAGGAAGTATCTGACTTTAGAAAAAAACGCAATAGAATAAATTTAGATTTGAGGAAGCATGACTGTGTGATAGACTTACATTGCAACAGTTTGATCAACATATATTTGAGCTCCAACACAAAATCAATTTTTTGATACTGAAAAATAAAAAAAAATAATTCTCAGTTTTATCTAATTAGTCTGTGTAAGTTTTGCATATTCTCTTTTTTTAGCCACAGCATTTGAGCATTTCACACTTAGCTCAACATTTGGCTCCACCTCCCCCCCCATCAGTCCCATGTGACTTAGTGACAGGGAGAGGCTCCGAGTGCACTTGTTTCTGTGGGTTCAACTTCTTTACAGAGCCAGGAGGCCAGGGTTTTTACTGGTGGGAGAGGTTTTGTTCGCCCCGAACCATGGATTACCAGCAGAAACTGGCTGAAAAACTTACCATCCTCAATGAGAGGGGCTGTGGGGTGTTGATACGTATGAACTACATTAAGAAGGTAAGGGGAAGAACGTTTTAAAGGGTATAAGGGATGAACAGCAAAGACAAGAAATAGGGAACTCCTTACATTTCTTGGAATTTGTTTTTTAAATGAAATAAAGAAATTTAATCAAGTTTTTTATTAAAAGTTACACTACAAGTAATAAGACGAGTGATGACTTGCATGTCGGTATTATTTACTGGTAGCTTATAAATGCTTATGTTCATTTTTAATTAGAGTGATTAATTAATGTTGCTTTAGCTACTATTGTTCATCTCTAAAGCAATCAGGATGTACAAACATCTGTCTCATTGACAGACGTTTTGTTTATTACACAGTTGCTGAGTAGACTCTCACGCATGTGTTTCAATAGACATGGTAAAAACTGCAGAACTTCTTGAACGCACTCTGAGCTGACATCATGATCAGGTTCCAACAAGGCAAATTAAGGTTAACTTTCTACTGTTTCGAACTAATTTGTCCTTCTGAGCTCAAACTGTGGGCAGTGCAGTTTGCAAACTGCAAGTGAGCTTCTTTCTCGAAAAAGGAAGTGCAAACAGGAAGTCAGTGGTGTCTGTCATCTGAAATGTCAGTTTTTCTGAGCTGAAAGCAGTGACAACCAGACATTTGGTTGACACAGACAAAGACAGAAAAAAAACCAAAGAAGACCGAAGTCTAATACTTAAAATAAATACAATTTTATTAGCAATGTAGAAGATTGTTGTTTTTAGTCCATAGCTGATTTAAGAGGCCTACTTGTGAAACTTTTAAAAACAGTGAGGCCTGCTTGTGAAATGACTGGAGAAACATCATGTTTGACGTTCAATCTGGATTTATGTATTTGATGACAATGGATATTTTTATACACATCATTGATATTGATTGATGGGTACATGAACAGAAGGGGCAGCTGAAAGTGCCACTGAAAATGCTAGTGGCTGATGTGTTATTTTTCACTTTTATTAAGTTGATGTCCCAATTGTTTGCTTCAACTCTCCTCCAACCCAATATATTTTAGTGTCAATATATTATTTAATAATCTCTGTATGTTTAGTCATTGTTCTAAAGATTTCTACTTGTCAGTGAGAGGGTACTGACATGTTTTAACTTTTATTTTAACATTCCTCATTAATATTTTAATCACTTCTTATAATTGCAACTTTAATTATCTAATCATTTGTTTTCATTTTTTTTCCCTTTCTCTAGCTATGTGCAGATCCCAAGCTGCGTCCAAGCTTCCTCTCAGATAAAGTGATGGAACCTGCTGTCAAGTACATCAATAAGAAATTTCCCAATATTGACTTCAGAGGAAACATTGTAAGCAGATTTAATTACCTCATGTGATATTATGTTTCCCTTCATTGACTTAGTCATTTGGGCATATCAATTCAGTACGTTTACATATCACCAGTAATTCTTATTTTCAATATCACAGCAAAACCTGACTTGCATCCAGCGACAGAAATCTGAGGTATTAGCAGCCACAGCGAGCTTCTACGACTCCTTCCTGGATGTCATAGAGTTCAGGGTGATTATATTTTTTTTCATCTTCCTCCTGCTCAGTGACGTTTTTCCATAAATAAAAACATAATAACTTTGTCATCACTTTGACTCTGATGAATGTTTCTTCAACAAAAAACTGACATAGTAAACAAGTTATATGTCATTCTTTAGTTTCCAAATGTTCAAGAGGGGAAAAAAAAAACCTTGATTCTCATTTTCTCACAAGTTGTTTATTAAGTAATGTAAAGCTTCTTTTTATCGCAGGAGAAAGCAAACAAGAATCTGAAAGAACTAAAACGAACCAGATTTAAATGGATTTGTTTTAGATGTTGCAGTAACCTATTTTGGTCAGTAGATGGTGCAACTGGTTCAGTTACTTTACAGCAGGATGAATATAACAGAAAATTGGAAAAATATTAGAGTTGGACTTATTTCCATTTGTCCGTCTGTCTCTCATGCATACAGTTGAGGTAAAAATCATTATCGTTATAAAAATCATTATCTCCTCACATTGGTTTGAAACTTAAATTATTAAGTCAAATCTTCTGATGGGTGTTTTGGCCTTGCATAGAAGCCATAAAAATGTGATGAGAGGTGAACAATAACAATAATGAGATTTGTTCATAATGCCAATAAACTATGTTTCCCAGTTGTTTAGAATAAGAACAATTATTTTTAAATATTGCTTAAAACACTTACTTTATTATTGTCATTACCATTGTTCAAAAAACTCATTCTCTGTTTTCCTTCCAGGATCATGTTTATGAACTTCTGAACACCATTGATGCCTGCCAGTGCTTCTTTGATATTGTATGTACCTACAGAGTTGCTTTGTCAACACCTTAAGACTTTAAACATTGCCTCTAAGTGTTATAAAAGATGTCAGCTGTGACATATTTTAGTTTACTTTAGTGACCACTGTAGATCACTCTTTCACTTTACATCCTGTTTTATATCATGTGCTTTTAACATTGTTGTGTGTAAGATCTCAAAAGCTAAGTTTTAAGGTAGTGTGGAAAAAATTGAAGGGATGATTACATGTTGCTTTTTTTCAATTTAGGCTTACAACTTCGATTTCACCAAAAGCTATCTGGACCTGATAAGCACCTATGCATCTGTTATCATCTTGCTCTCTCGCATTGATGACAAAAAGGTTTTGGTGGGAATGTTCAACTGTGCTCACGAGATGACCAATGGCAGCAGGTGAGAAAATTGCAGAATGGATCTTATATCCACATCATTGTGTCACTTCAAGCATAAAAACATGGGTTGTTTGTTTCATCAGGGATATTTTTTTATACTTGAAGGTTGAAATAATTTAGATTTCAACCTTCAAATTAGTATTTATTGACCAAAACAAACCAGGAGTAGGTTGTATTTGTAACTCTGGCCTTACTGAGGCATTTAACAAACTTTATCTCCATTAAAACTCAGTTGTACCATTTACCTTGTTTAACTATAAATACTATCATGTACTTAATCTTTTAACTAAACAGCATTTAGTTAAACACTGTTTAACTGAAGCTTATACAGCGTTCTTGTAGCTTCATGAATAAAAAGGACAAAGCTTTTTATATCTCAATAGCCTTTCAGATCATTAATTCAAACTGGATTTAAAAAAAAAAAAAAAAATAAAAATCAGTAGCTGTATTTTGGTCTGAAGCTTAAATTATAGGCTTTAAATTATGGGATGTGTTTCTCCTTTTAACCTTTTTGTACCCACATATCCCTGTTAAAGGTCACTGGTGTTTTTCAGTTAAAGGATGGGACATGGAGTATATCTAGGGAAGCTTCCCAATTTATTACAGAGAAACACAATGGAAATTTACATGAGACATGATTGATGATTGATACACATATTAACACCTATGAGGCAGATCAGTAACCAATTAATCAAAAATGCATATTGTTTCACTGTTGGATGAAATCAGAGAACCTGGAGAACTTCTTCTGCATGAGGTAACTTGAAGATTTCTTGAAGGCAGCTATAATTAATTTCATTCATTTTCATCACTCAGTATTACTGACCCAAAATCAGATTCTCCATGGCCTTATTAAAATAATTTTTTGACAAGTAGGTGATATTTCAGCTTGCTTGGTATACTAAATGTGGAGAATAATTGCTTTTACACAACAAAGCAGAAGATTTCTTATAGAAGGGATACCAACATATAAAGCAAACTGTTTACACTTGACATGTAAGTGATATTTCATTCGAGAAAGTACACGCACACACACACACACACACCCACACACCCCCCCCCCCGCACCCCCACCAGCCCGGTCACTCCCAGCCCCCCCCCCCCACCCACCCACACACACCCACCCCCACACACCCACACACACACACACACACACAGTAAAACCCTCTTTTACATGTCATGTTAAACAAACTGTCTGTAAAATGTCCATCAGAGTCTCATATGAAATTTTTTTTCTATTTCTCTCCCGGGAATTTATTGCATTTCTGCTTGCCACGCTATAATCCTGCAGCGATCCCTCATACCCACGGCTTGGACAGATGGTTGTGGAATATGACCATCCATGGAAGAAGCTGACTGAAGAGTTTGGCCCTCACACAAGGGTAAATTCAAGTCACATTTAGTGTTATTAAGCGTTGCATAAAATTGTTCTTAGTACATAGCATACCAAATGTTTGCATCTTTAAAGTTTTTTTCTTAAATTAGTTTTTCCTTTTTTGTCCCATCCCTAGTCTGTGACAGCAGCATTGCTTTCACTAAAGATGGTCTACCCTCGGAGGAACCTGCCTGCAGAGCAATGGAGGAGCGCTCAGCTCCTCAGCTTACTCAGCACTCCAGCTTCCATGCTGGATCCGGCTTGCTGCGAAACTGTGAGTCCAACTTCCTATTCCTGTTACTTCTGCTATTTACAACTGCAGCGACTTTACCAAAAATGGTTATATGCAAAGTTTTACTTGGTTGTCTGGAGGACTTACATATGTTTTTGTTTGCTTTGTTTGTGATTTCATTCATTTCCACAAATATCTATGAATGTTAATTTCAAAAGTACCTGGTTTACCAAGAATCTTAATTTTGATTTTGCAAAAACAAAAATAACATTAAAAAATTTAAAATTAGGAATTACAATTGTGCTTAAATGGCATTTTCAAATATATTTGGAAACATATTTAATAGAATTTAACAACAGCGAAAAATATAAGCAATGTAAACTAGAGAACAGACTTTTCAAAGTGTTGTGCAAAAAGTAATAAAATTATGCAGGAGTAAGTCAGCCCTCTTACATTGAAACCAACTTCAAACGGTTCCAATGAAACGGGTGTCATGGCGAATGTTGGTGATGAGGACCAAATGCAGCAGGTTGAGACACTGTGCTGATTTAAATTTAATTAAAAAAGAAAAAGCAAAAAAAAAAAAAAAAAAAATACAGAAATTACAGGGAGCCCATGGAGCCAGAGAAGAACAAAAACACTAATCAAGGAACCAAAAGCCAACAGAGAGAACAGGAATGTCGTAGGGAATCACAGGCTTTAACAGGAGGAACCACAATAGCTAATGAGCTAACGGTGTGCAAAAAGGGAATACATTTTGATGTTTAAAGGAAATATATTAATTTTGGAGTAGATAAAAAATAGAAAGAGGTGACAAAGACATTCAAAGGTTAAAAACTAGGAAATGGAAATCATAGCCCAAGTCAAAAGCCTTGACGTCACTGATGTGTTGTGGGATGTTAAAACATGGACATACCAGAAACTCCTCCAATATCTCACAGCTGAATGAGGGGAGTGGGGGAACTTTCCACAGACCCACATCAGAGCGGTAGATGACTGCAAAAAGCATTTCACTGCAGTTTTTTTAGCCAAAGGGTAAAAGCTGTTATGGGATAGGATGTCCGAACTTTTTTCTTGGTTAAGAAACATATGTCTTTTTAATAAATAAGAGAAGGTTAATTGTTTGTGCAAATGCAATTATATCACTTTATTTCCCAAAGAGAAAAGGCACATGATTAGACATCAAGATCTAAACATTTCTTAATGAAGAACAGACCTTTTTTCAGTGGGGTGCCCTGGATTCTTTTAACAGATTGTATGACAGCTTAATTTCTATTCATAACTCTCAGATAAAGAATGTTAATGTGTGTTGGTGTCTAATGAACTGTCATCCCCACAGATGGCATGTGAATACCTGTCTATGGAAATAATGGAGCGCTGGATCATTAGTAAGTCATTCTTATTCTGAATGAAGCCTTTGTCTGAATTGCTAAAAAATAACATTACATAGACTTGATGCAGAATCAAATTACAAATTGAGATGAATAACTTTAGGAAGTTTGGGCACGACTTATATCTCCATTTTGTTTTAAAGTCAGATGATACAGAAAAACATGTTCATTTAAACAGGTTTTCCTGAGATATTTTATTATCTATTTAGACATCGTCAGGTAAAATGTTCTTTTTAAAAGCATTCAAAATAGTTTCAGCTTTCTATAATTTATCTTCTATCACAATAGATTTTGACCAAATGGTAGTGAATTTAGGTTTGGTTAAGACTATATAAAGAATTGAGACTATGTAGTAACTTGTAGAAAAAAAAGATTGTCAAAACTTTTGATCACCATTACTGATGTTTCTTCTTTAGTTGGTTTCCTGTTGTGCCACAGCAGTCTGAACACAAACCAGGCCTCCCAGGAGCTTTGGAAGATGGCCCTACGGAGCGGCCTCTTCCTTAACCTCACCAGAGAAGAAGTCCTCAACATACACAAAGTCTCTGAGGACCTCTTTGATGGCATGAAAGGGTACACAGTCTTCACTGATGATCTAGATTCTCTTAATATCAACCCACAGATAGAATGTGTTCAGAATCTTCAATTTCAATTCTGCTTCTTAATTCTTGCTTTGATCACTGGCGCCACCAAGAGGACATATGACTTTATGCAGGTTTTTTTAAAAAAATATAAATAAATCTAGAGTGGGATAACAATAAATTAGCTTTACAAAGTCACAATATTTATTCAATTGTTTACCTTAGTTTGTTTCAGACATGTCTGGAAAATAAAAGTCTAAAAGAAACAAAATATGTTAACAACATGCATTATCCACAGAGATTTGATTTCATTCACAGCAAACATTCATCACTTCAGACCTTTACACATGGCAAACATTTTCATAAAACTTTTGCAAATACTGTCATTTTGGTGTGCCATCCCAAGAGATCCCCATCTGACCACCATTTGAAAACTTCACAGAAATTATTTTTGCTTTGATTGAATTGCTTCAGATTAGTACTTTATAATGTTTCATATTTTTAGAGGAATGGTTTCTTATCAGATCAGAAATGAATGGTAACATGATATGATGAACACTTTTTTAAAATGTTTGGGAAGCACAGAGGCCATATGTTTTTTAATCATTCCTCCCACATTGACAGTTTCGGAACATCTAGATTACATTTTGAGAATGAAGAAAATCAAAGTTGACAAGCAATTATAAAAATTTCTCTACAAAGGAAAGGGGTGACAATGAACATGTTTTACAGATCACAGCACAGTTAGTGCCTTATTTCTGCATTGAACATCTTATTATATTGAAGTAAAGAGTATTGCTAGAGCTAAATTAAGCCAGGATTTAATCTAAGACTGACAGCTTCTGATTACCATCAGTTTTCCTTCTATAAACCATAATCTGCTAGTAACTGCTTCCCTCTTTCATAATCAGATACAGCAAGCGCATTGCAGACATCAAGGAATGTCGTGAGCACGTTCTGGCCAATTGGTAAAAGAATGTTTCCCTGTTTGTTTTTGAAACTATTCAGTGCCATGTATTTAGGCTTAATGATTTGCTTTACTGTATGTTACCAGTGGAGCAATGCACAGAGAGCGGAGACATTTTCTGAGAGTAGCACTGAAGGAATTGTTCAAAGTTCTGGAAGATGAACCTGGACTTCTTGGACCAAAGGTGGGAAATGCATGAGAAGCTGGAGGACTAAAGTGTTTACATTTCCTGATCCAGTTTCCATCCATAAAAAAAAGTTGACCTTTCCTAATATTCTCATTTTTTTCTGCTCTTTGGACTAATCAAATCCCAAAGGCCCTATTTGTCATGATGGCTTTGTCATTTTCCCGTGACGAGGTCATGTGGCTCGTCAGACACTCGGAGAACATGCCAAAGATGAAGACGCTAGATGATTACAATGACAAGTAGGTGCCCAGGAAGTTAACCCTAGACTGCTGCAATTACATGCTGTTGTTCCAGTCATGCGAGCATGCAGATATCTGGCATTGGTAAACTGAAGCTTTGCCTCGCAAAAGGTGCCATCTGTGGCGTAAATGTGGCACATCTAAACTTTCTGTAAACCTCTTTTAATTATTTGATTTTCATGAACCCTCACTGAGAGCAGCATTTAATTATCATTATCTAAAGTGATGAAGAAGAAGCTGCCACAATAGATCTGAGTCCAATATGTTTTTTTCTGTTTTTTCTTTGCAGTCAGATGGCTGAGCTGCTGTACTTTATGGAGAAGTTAAGAGGACTCATGAAAAAGTACAACCATGTAGTCCAGCGCTACCATGTTCAATATCTTGCACAGTTTGATGCCTTGCTTCTCAATGATACCATACAGGTACAGAACCTTAACAGCAGGTCCAGTCATGTTTTATAAATCTTCAGGCCAAAACTGGGGAAAAGATAAGGATTCTGAATGAGGCAACTAGTTGATTTACATCAGCAACATAATGATGACTCTTTTTTTGCTCTTTCAGAACATGTTTGTTTGTCCAGAGGAGGAGTCGGTTCTGATGAGCTCCTTTGTCTCAACCCTTTCTGCTCTTTCTATTAAACAAGGTAATCCCCACAAAACATGATCTAAAATGTGAAAATAACAGAAGCAAGAACTTATATATATATATATATATATATGTGTATGCCAACATTTTTTTTAAATAGTTGAAAAATGCTTAACTAAGGCAATTTATTTTAAAATGTAACAGGCTGTATAGCAACACCATATATGTTAATATAATTATTTCCAAAAACCTAAAAATAAAAATAGTAGCACAGTGTTTATTGAAGAACATTCCATAAGCTTTTACTATATCCTGGGATGAACAAATTTACTTTAAAGGGAAACATATTCTATTAATATTTCATTTCATTTGACCTGACAAGATTTTTCTCTCAAATTTAAGAAGTATGTTGAACCAGGAGTCAGAGGAATATTATCTAAATCAATAATCTTGCTGCTTGTGCATCACCCTAAACTATGGTACCTATTAAAAGCATTCCCCCCTTTGAAGCTGTGCTCTTCTTTGCTGTTACAAATCAAGCAGGATCAATAATAATTATATATAAAAAAAACTTTAATGAAACAGGGAAAACTGATTTCTACAAAAACAATAACAGTTCATTTTAAATAATTGACATAAAATAAGTGATTGCATAAACATTCACAAGCTATTTTATAAAAGTGTGTTGTATGAGACATACCGTATATTTTAATGTATTTTTCTGTGCAGTGGACAACAAAGAGGAGTTTGATTTCAGAGGACTGCGAATGGACTGGCTAAGATTACAGGTTTCCTTATTTATGTGCCTTTTCACATGTATTTAAAAAATAAAATTGAGTAAAGGGTAAATTTTTTCTAATAAGCATGGCTTGTAATTTGACTTCAGGCTTATACAAGTGTAAATAAGGCACCTCTTCCACTGAAAGACTATCCTGACTTGGCTAAAGTGATGAACATGATCCAGTTTCACACCAGGATGGTGGACAGTGTGGAAGAAATGCTCTATGAAACCTCAGAGCTCTCCATATTGTGGTTAGTCTCTGCTCTATGTTCTTCTGGCTTGAGTTTTCTTCCATTTCCTGCATATTCAAAGGGGATATTCATTATTTTTCCCCAGCTTCTATTCTCGTGTCTTTGAGAAGATGTTCACCCAGAGCAGTGAGGAGATGACCATGAAGAGGTACCTCATGTCCTTCCCTTCTGTCTGTTCTCACTTCAGTCAGTGTGGACACCCACTCTGCCCAGAAGAGGTCAGTATTATGTCATCTGTTTGAAATCACATGCTTGACAACAGTTGGGACAATAAATTACTCTTCATATGAAGGTTCATAAATTACCCCAACAATGGTAAAAATTATTAAAACTAAAATATATATATTTGTTGTGAATTTTTCTTAGAGAACATATCTGCAATGGATCATTAAATAGAGATAAAATTCATTTATAACCTTCTGTTTTTGCAAAACCAAACTCTGCCCTTGTTTGTCTGTGTTTTTTTGTGTAGACAGAGATACTGGAGAAGCGAAGTCTGCGCCTGTGTGTGACCTTCTTGGAGCAGATAGCAAAGCATACGAGCGGTGTTGTGTTGGAGATATGTGCTGAGCAGCGCAATCTCAATGACCAGGTGGAGTCTGAGTCCATTTCAACTTTCAGAAACCTAATTATTCAGAAGAGAGTGTTTCTGCCAAAGTCTACATCCACACATAATCGAACTAACCACAACTTGGCATGTGTGTGTTTAGCTGGAGGCAGAGAGCAAACCTGGGAATTTCCAAAAGGAAATTTGCTGTGTTCATTTTCTAATTCCCTGCGATGTTAAGATAGCACATTTTCCATTTTTTTTCCCAGCAGTATGACAAAAGAAGCTGACTGTTCCTTTATACATCAGGTTTAATTCCTCTACCTTATCTTTTCTTTTCTCCCCCCCCCCTTTCTCCTTCTTTGCCCCTATTTACATCATGAATAAGTTGCTGCCTAAGCACTGTGCTGAGTCCATCAGTGCTGCTCGCTACAGAAAGCAGAAGAAACCTTTGCCAAAGAAAGGAGAGGTTCAAAAAGAGAAACCAGGTGCTGAGAGCCTGAGAAAAGACCGGTCGGTGACTACCAAGTGAGCTTTTACTATGTTTTCCTTCTAATAATAACTTTCCTGCCATTTTTCCACTGAGTGGCTCCTTAAAAACATTATAACCCAGCAGAAATTTGAGGTGGTGGAGGTCTGATTTTCAGAAACGTACAGCATAATCAACCCAGTCAAAGAGATAAACTACTTCTGCAATACAAAATTAGCTTGACGCAGTTTCACTTTCTAGAAAAGTTTTACCCTTATAAAAATAGAACCATAAAAAATTAGACGCTGCTCACTTATAAAGTTTAAATATATAAGCTATTTACACTTAAAGATGGCTTCAACTTTCTTCTGACATACAGAAGAGATAAAACAATCTCCTGCTTTTATAAAACAGATTTTCAGATGATATTCCCTTTACATAATACAAGCACATAAATCCAGTGACCTCACTAATGTACTAATCAAAGTACATTTTGGTATTTACTCTTATTATTTAAAAAAGTAATATTATGTTTCTCAGTGATTTAAATATTTGTTGCTAATGCACACAATTCAGTATTATTTAAAATGTGAACTTTTTTTCCCAAATCCGTGTTTATAAACCTCTGAAACAGAATAGAATAGAGTAGAAAGTTATTAAATGTTATGTGTGGAAAATCATATTTTTCTTTATGACGCATGTTGTCTTTTCTTCTGTGGCCAAGCAATGCTGAAAAAAGTTCAAAATGTTATAGTTATGATCATTTTAGATTTTAGAAAGAGATGATTGAATTTGGTTTCAAACCCTTAAAAGCCTAATACTTTTTTTTTTTTTACTAATCTGCCAAATCTAAACCTACAAATCTGATAGTAACTTTAACCAACCTCAATGTTTAGTCATATTATTTCACGGTGAAAAATCAACCCCAGGATTCGCCTACATCATACTGATTAGACATGACAATAAGCAACTGAAAAGTTGTTTAGGGGAAAACTAATTTACAACTTTTACTTTAAAAAATGCTCAAGTCGCTTATTTGCCACCAAAACGCTTTTGATGACTCTTATGAGCATGAGACTTAAAATGGCTCAGTCATATTCAACAAAACAAGGTGGTAGAGTTTATTACAATGTTTGATATTTCATGTTAGATTTAAGACGTGTTTTGACATTGTCAAAAGATTTGTTACTTCTTCTGGTGCCATTTTGTTTCTGTTATTACTAAGGAGGCCCTTACCTAAAAGACATAACATAATTTTAACTTTACAACCCTTCACGTTGATTTACAAGAGGTTACCAGTTAATTAAAGTAAGAAAGAAAACCCCTCTGCCCATTATATATAAATGTACTGTACAAATTTTCTGGCAGTGTGTTTTATTTTACTGTTTTTATAGTTTGATCCCCTTTTTGTTTATATTTAACCACAACCTAAGTGAGAAATTTAAACGTTTTTTTTTTTCTTTCCCCTCTGCTCAGTTTGAAAACATGCTCTCAGTTCTCTGTTTATTACCTTATTTGTGTGTGACAGAACATCAAAGCTAAAGTCATTGTTAAAATACTTCTCCCTGACCTCCTCGAGAATTGAAATGTCCTCCCTGTGTCTCTCTATCTTCTAGCATGGACAAGTTGCACATGATGCTGACAGAGCTGTGCTCCTCCTACAGTCTCAGCACAGACATTGTGGTCTTTGAACATGTTGTCGTCCCAACAGAGTTCCTCCTTTCCCAGCTGGAGATGCGTCTGACAGAGTAAGACTAAAACCTAGGAGAGTAAAGTGACCTAATGAATCTTAAAAATGGTTATAACGTCCAGGAAGTAACATTTTGCTAAGAAGTGATATGTTGTCCACTAAGCTGCCTTATTTATGTCTCCCATACAACAAAGTGATCTTCAATATAAATAAATGCTGCAAGTATATACAGAAAAATTAAATATCTTGTGGTTCATAGCAGAATGTGACATGATGCCCTTAAACTATTAATCATGTTTCACATCATTCTTTTAAAACTATCAACTTTGTTTATTTGTACTGTTTATTTCCTTTCTTTCATTCATCTCCAAATAATCTGTAATTATGGAAAAATGTTTTTCCTCAGCTCAGTGGTGAAGTCTGGTTTACTTTACAATTCCTTCTTGTTAAGCTGTGTTGAACACACCTAAAAATCTAAGCGGAGATCCCTGATGTCATTTCTTGGCTCTTCCTGTTTAGGTTCTAACAGTTTGTTTAAGCTTTTGGTTCCAGGGTGACTTAATGATTCTCTGAATATGTTCTGTTTTGTCTCTATGTCATAGCTGATGACTATCTTCCTTGTCAGATCAAAGTTGATTCCCTTGAGTAGCAGCATTCTTCCAGTGAATGGCCTCTGCGGCTCAAGCTATAAATAAAATAAGTGAGAGAAAGTGAGAGAAAGCCAGGCCTTAACGAAGAAGTAAACTAATTTTTCTAAAGTGAAGCCCTGAAGCCCCAGACTCATTGACTTTCTCTGCCAAGCCACCATCGCTCATTTAACCACTTTTAAGATCCCTTCTGAGAACTGTCAGGATGCTGACGAGTGACACTGTTTAAACGTTTCTCCAGAATCATCATCAAGATGACCAATTACAACCAGACCACCCAGGAAATAACACGTCCCTCTGACCTGCTGGCAGGGATAAGGTCCTACACAGCCAGCATGCACAGCCTCGCAGGCTACGTCAACCTGGATGTTACCCGGCTGGTGAAGAGTGTTCTGCTGCAGCAGACACAGCCGCTGGACTCCCACGGAGGACCCACGGTTACACACTACTACACAACGTGGTGGGTGTGCAGCTTCTTGCAAAACTGTTCATAACCCTTGGTAGTGTTATTTTACATCCATTAATAATATTTCAATAGGGTTTTATTTGACTGTTCAACACAAAGTTGCACATAAATGAAAGGAAAAGGATACATATTTTACAATTTTTTTTTTTAAAGGACTACTGAAAGGTGTGGCATGCACATTAATTGAGCCCCCTTTACTCACATACATCTAAACAAAATCCATTGCATCACATTGCCTTAAGAAGACACCTGATTAGAAAAGTGAAAGGTCTAATTGGATTTGTTTAAACACAATATAAATCCTGGCCTGCTTATTGCATTCCTACGCAATTCTGCTCTCCTCTCAATTCTTCTCAGTGCTCCGTCTTGAGTTTTCTCCCAGTGACATGAATTCCTGTGGTAAAATTTCAACTTGGCCAATCATCAAACAGGAGAAGTTATGAAAGATGATATCTATTTTACAATTGTAGTCTGCCTTTAGTTTTAGCAATGGCAGCGGAGGAAATGAACAAAGCCTTTTAGTCCATGTTGTCCATGCTACTAAATACTAATAATACGTACATTAATATCTAATGTCTTACTTATTCTGCTCTGGATTCCTCTCCTTGAAGTGGTTGTTTACAGTGCAGGCAATTTCCGGTGAGCTTCATAATGTCCAACTGCTGTATTATATACATCACGGCTGCACAGTGTTGGAGGCTGTGAAAATGGGAAAAGACCCTAAATATTCAACCAGAACTTCAATGGAATGGTTTAAAGTTTAGATCAAAGCATAGTCAAGTATTAGATTGATCCAGTCAAAGGTCACATCTGTTTACAACTGAACATTGGTGCCAAGACTGATAAAGTTTGATCTTTTCTGGAAAGAAAAAAAAGGCTATTTCAGTCTCGCTGTGTGAATCCTTAAAGAAATACCCAAAAGACTCGCAGCTGTAACTGCAACAAAAAGTGGTTCTAAAACCTTTCACACCAACTATACAAAGAATTGACTCTGGGAAGTTGAATATAAATGCAAACCACATTTCTGAGATTTTGACTGTAAACAAATCCTGTAACTTTTCTTTATGAGTTTTGTACTACTTTGTGTTTGTCTGTCACATATAAACCCCATTAAAACAAATGCAAGTTTGAGGCTGTAGCATCACAGAATGAAACATTTTTCAAGGGAAATGAAAACTTTGCAAGGCTCTGTAAGTGTACTTTATGCACGTGGATTCAAATAAATATGAAGTGTACCCTTAACGCTTCTCTACCTTGTTATCTTATCTTCTGAGTCATCCAGAGAAGTGGTCTTTTAATTAATGTCTTCATTTCAACCTGTCTTGTAAAGATCAAAGATATTTATCTGCTTTCTTATGTTTTGTTTTCCACACCTCAGGTATCTGGAGGCTCTTTTACGTCAAGCGAGCAGTTCCTTGATCGTCCACTGTCCTACGATGCAGTGCTTCGTCAGCCAGAGTGCCGACAACGAACTAAACTTCAGAGCAGAGGAGTTCTCAGACATATCAGGTCAGCCCCCAGAGCTTTAATGACGTGCAAATATGAAATATTAATCTACTGTCAGTAAAGACCAAAATAGAATATTTTCTGGCAACAGATTTCAATAGTCTTTCTTGTCCGTTTTTATTGCTGAAGGGAACTTTCTACCTCATATTTCCAGTTAAGCTTTTAAAAAAAAAACCCTGACATTGAACCCATTAATAGATCAGACATAAACCTAAAGATAAGAGACAAAAATGTTCTGCCAGGTTAGTGAACATCATCACAGTGATGATTCTTGCCTGCAGTACTACAACCTTTTCGTCTGATCTCCAGCCCAATAATCCTCACACGAGCAAAGTGGAACCCTTTTCCCAGTCTAACACCAAAACTGTATCTTTTCAATGTGTAAACATTATCACCTGAAAAATATTAACCTATTCAAGTCTATTTTTATTTATTTCACTTATAATTTAATAGACAACCTTTTCACTTGTATCCTTAAAGGGGCTATATTACACAAAATACACTTTTTGCTCTTTTTTTAAACTTCTATTTTGGTTTCTACTGCTTCTAGAAACAGTCCAAATGTTTTTTTGGTGTCTGGAGAACAAGCCATTTCAAACACCTCCCAATTATAACATCACAAATGGTTGGCACTGTCCTTTACCTAGCAACCACAACAGACTTGGTCAGCTGGTTTTATCACTGTCTGTCTGTACAACAACTTCTGAAAATGGCAAGAATTTTGTTGTTGATTTTTTTTAATTTTATTTCCTTTATTTAACCAGGTAAACCCCGTTGAAATCTAGATCTTATTTTCAAGAGGGACCTAGGCAGAAGTCTGCAATACACAGCAACCTGGTTACAAAATAAAAAAATTAAAAAAACAGAAACCAAATCGTCTGCTTCTGGGTCTGACTCAGAGTCAAGGAAGTTCTGTTGTACAATGAGAATGATTTTATGCAAAAAAAAATTATAAACATGTTATAATAAATCTCCTTTAAGGCATTGTGTTATTATTAGAGGGTGAATGTCCTTCTTACACTTTATTTTTTTCTCTCAATTATACCATTGGAAAACAAGAAAATAAGCACAAGAATAATTTGTTTGTTGTTTTTGTCTTTTTAATAGTTATTTAATTAGGAAAGAAACATTCTGTTCAGTTATCATAAGCCCACAGGTTCCAGAAATGACTCACAGTTTGCAAAACTTCTGATGTCTGTCAATAGTGTGCATGTAAAATGAGCTCTGTTGCTCAATAGGATGTGGAGTTTGCATTTGTGTTGGTGTGCATTGGTTTTTTTCTTACCGCTTGTCAGCTTATCCTGACATTGCCTGGTTTACATAAACGTCATTGCCTATTATTTACCATCCTCCTCTGGCCCTTCCACATAACTACAATAGCATCACTTGTGTTTCTCCTCCACACAGCTTCTCATTCCACCTCCACATTACCTCGAAGCAGTGGTTGAGCTTCCCATGAAGGCTGTATTCACTCTACTGCACACACATTTTAATGTTTACACTGGCAAGCTTGAACATTGCACATGCATCACAAGGACGCCTCTGTGCTTCTGTAAAGCCTCCACACATTGTCATTCCTGCTCTCTATTTTTACTCTTCCTTCCTGTCCAGTCCATTACCTGCGGTATTACATTGGTGTAGATTCTCAGTTATTTAGGACATAGCAATCCTGAGAGACACGTATGAAGGCAACTGCTCTTCTCTTGATATCTTGAAGACGTTTCACCTCTCGTCCTTCTTCTTCGGTTCAGTTATGAAACTGGATTTCAGAACAGTCACACTGATTAGGCAATAGTGGTCACTAACGTCACTAATGAAGCCACATGAGACTGTGGCCCTACTCTCCATTCATTTCCCTCTAAGTGTTGTTAACTCTGACGATTCTAACGAGTTCCCAACACTGCCAGTATGTGCTCTGTTTTGGTCACGTTTCAAGGTGTGAGTTTCTGTGAAACCTCCTGGGGAGACGAGTCAAGGCTGCACTGTAGATGTTAAAAATTTGGAACTTTAGGTCATCGTATTTGCTCAAGATTGGGTTTCCAGGTACTACATAGATTGCTGGTTCCACTCCTCTCTCAAACCAATCTGTCTTCCCTGTCCAAATGTGCACATTTTTGTGTTCAAGTGATTGCCCTCTGCTCTTGAGATGTAGATAAATTGCTGAATCCTAACCTGATGAATTCAAATGTTGCACTATCATCTTGTATAGCTATGTTTTGTTTTTCCAATGCAGAGGGCTCAACATTATTATCCAAACTGGACTGCATATACCACATCACTGACCTTGTGTTTGGGTGTTTTGTCCCTAAGGATGAAGTCCTCTCTGTCTGAAAGAGTTATCAAGAAAAATGTTCCAAAATATTGTGTTTAGAAAAAAATTCTTCTTAATTTCTCTGACATTCCCGCCACATATTGTGTGCTAATGTTCTTCTGCCTCCTCTTCTTCCTTCTTACACTGGCCTTAGTTGACTGTTTTCTTGAACTTTTGAATGCTTGAACATGTGCATTTGTCGTTTCTGTTCTTTGTCGTTTCTGTTCCTCTTTGTGGGGACCTGTTTGGCTATACAGTTGTATAATTATGCATCTGTTTGCAGCCATTTTCACATGCAGGTTTAAACTGAGTTAGTGGGCGTGGCTAGCAGCAGCACATTTGGATTTAAAGTGTCAAGAGACCCTAAAACAGCTCATTCTGAAAGGAACTCAAAACGGGTAGAAGTGACCAGACTAAAAACTTATTATCTAAGAGGGATTTTGTGCAAAAAATGTAATCAACATGCTTTGTATAGCCCATAGACCCGTCCTAGCTGTTGAAGGAAGCATAATACCTTTCAGGAAAGACTTCCATTCCTTTGGCTACAATTTTAACCTAGGTGTCATCCATATATCTAAACCCATAACTAGGTGATGTTCCATCATATGAGTTCAGTGCTCTGCTTTTCTTTTCCAATATGTAGAGATTAGTCACAATAGATGAGACTAGGGAGTTGGTGCCACATCGAATCTAAACCACACATGTACCAATCTATATTCATTCACATGTTTGGCTTGGTGAAAAGTGTAAGAGCTACAGTTTTCTCTGTTCATTGATTAAGCTGCACTCCCTGATCAAATTTACTGTGTGCAAGATGAGACTGGGAGTCAAGTTCCTTATTGAATTCATGTGAAAACAACACATTAGGAAACAGTGTCACTTTACTGGACCTGTAGTGCGGTAAGTCAACCTTTGTTCCACCATCTCTGAACAGCATAATTGTTAACTTAATCAAATGTTTTCTACAGAGTTACAGGCCCTGGCAGAACTTATTGGTCCATACGGCATGAAGTTTCTAGGGGAGAACCTGATGTGGCACATTACTTCTCAAGTCAGCGAGCTGAAGGTACAGTGTGATGTGAAATAAAGATAGTTAAGTTAAAAATATTTAGAAAAAAACAACAACTAATTATTCAAATAATCGACAATGGCTGATTCTATTCATCGGCCATTGTCGATGAATAGAAAAAAATAATATTGGCCACCGAGGAATTGAATGTTCCAGAAAAAAATATATATATATTTTGAGATTTAGTTCAAATATATGCAAGAAAAAACATGAATGTTGATGAAAGGCATAGATTTAAAATATTAAAGTGAAGATATTCACTGACATTGTAAAGCAGGAATCAAAACAACATTTATTAAGATTATAACGCCAAACATTGTCATAAAAAGTGACAGAAGTCCTCTGAGATACAGGTGGTAAATTTATGGAATGTAAGTGGTAAAGCTGAACTCTTTTCCATTATCAGACTCGTCTTTCTCAGGTGTGTATTCCTGTTAGAGGTGTTTGTGGAGAATCTGCATCCAACATATGACATTCGGTCATTTTGTTAAGCCTTCAAATCACAACTAAGACTTAATAACTATCAACATCTGTTTAAAAAGATAGGCAAATTCTGAAATGGTGCACTGTAACTACATACATTATCCAGTAATGTGAAAAGACATCATAAAATAAAGAATTGACTCTGCTCGTTTAGTACCGAGTGCTATGGTTACTTACAGTATCTGAGCTCCAATAATTTTGGCTTTTTTCTTTTCTTCTATGTGCACACACTTAAATCAGTTGATCAAACTTACTTTGATCAGCTGCTCTGAAACGGAAAACTCTCATCATGCTCCATTTCAGAGGTAATCAGCTTAACGTTTAGTGCTAAGCTCAGATTTTGTTAAACCTGTTTTTTTTCTAAGTCCACTGAAATGTTACTTATATGGACAAATATGTGGTTGAGGATATGAGCTCAGAGAAAGCAAGTAGTTCCCTCCTGACAGTCTGAGGGGGAGTTAATTGAACTTCAATCAGTGGAAAACTTTACTGATAATGATTTTTATCTCAATTCGATATGCCAAACCTTTATGAATCTACAAGGCTTCTGCTAAATAGTTGATTCCTACATATAAGAGAGCAGTTAATACTGCTGTTCTGTGCAGAGCTCACCATCTTCCCCTGGGATTGAAGCAAGATGTTGCAGGGGATACTGTTAAAGAGATCAGTCAAAGCTACGACTTTTACAACTTGTCATACCTCAAACTTGAAGGTGGTGGTTTTATCTCTTATTTCACTTTATTCTTCTCTGTCAGAAAATGGTGATTGAGAACATGGACATCCTGGTACAGATGAAAAACAACTTTGACAAGCCTGAGGAAATGATCACTCTAAAAAAGAAGCTGACAGGTGAGAAGAGGAGATGAGGGGATAAGAGACAGACAGGTGAAAATTGAGCTGAGAGACACCATGAGGTCAGCTGAAAAGCAAGAGAAAAGAAGAAAAAGATGAGAAGGATGTTCACAAGAATTTAAAAATAACTTACTTGAATGTGTGGCAAACACTTTGGCAAATTTTGTTTATGCTCTTACTCATATGTCAGTTTTTGGAGTTAAATGACAAGCAAGTGATCATATCAGATATGATCAGATAAGGGGATAAGAGAGATAATACACTTGCATATTAATTGAAGCTGCTAAATAACACAAGTTGTTTTACATTCAGTCATGCTGCTGCACCGCAAAGCAAGTGTGGCTAAATGTGGCTGCAAGCACCTTTCAAACATACTGATGAGTTTTCTGTGCTCTTCCAGGAGGAGAAAATGTCCTGAAAAGGATGACCATCATCGGAGTGATCCTCTCATTCAGATCCATGGCAATGAACTGCCTGAAAAACGTAAAGTTTTTCTATCATAAAATTTATGTTAGAATTGTACCTAGAATACTACTAAAATGATTTAATATGTATTTTCACATTTAGATACAAATCAGCTATAAGACATAAACCCTGAACATCAATTATGCAAACATTACATCACAAAGTGGACCTCTGTAAATGTCAAAAATGAAAGATTTTAAACATTTTTCAACTGACATCATCACATTATAAAGATTTTATCTTTGGTGTTTTTTCAGAATAACCATGTAACTTAAGTAACCACAAAGGCACTGTGGGTTGGTTACCATAGCCACTTCACACCAATAAAGTTTTAGGTGCAACCTTTGCTGTGCATATCTTTCTGTGTGCATGTTCTCCTCGTCTTTTCAGTACATTTGATCTCTTTTGGAACATCAACTTAAAATAAATATTGCATATGAGAACAGGAAAGCATAGTTTTAAATTAACAGCCAATATGTTTGGTGCTGCAAGAAAATGAATGACCACTTACATTTTTCTTCTGCTTTTGCTATGTAAGCCTAAGTGGTTGTATGTAAATAAGGAATTGGCCTGTTACTATAACTGCTTTTACAGTCAAGCATTCACAAGTCTTTTGTATTTTTGTGCAGTAATTTTCCCTACTTTTATTTGTAAAATTGTTTTAATAGAGTCACAGTGAAGGGTTTGTGAGGATGAACAGTTTGTTTAAGGTCCTCCCACACTTAAATCTTAATTTGATCTGTCGGTGTTTTTTGTTGGGTTTTTGATTTTGAGCTGCTAAGAGCTGGACTGCTGCATGAGCCTTAGATCGTAAATGAATGGCCTAATGTTAGTCTTTACTATCATTTGGCACCCCCCTCATTCCTCAACCCCACCATCCATAAAGGTGTCAACCGGGGGCGGGGAGGTTGTGAAATGCGAGGTGGGCCTTTGTGTTTTTTTTTTTGTCTGTAGTGGTTTTTACCTTGGAACTTTTCCATGGAGGGCAATGTTCCCCGATCTCTCTCATATTGTAGAATTATGAACAAGTAAAAGTAAAAGTTCTTATATGACCTGCTGGAGAGTTGTCTGTGTTCTCTTGTAGTAATTTTGGTGAAACAGTTGCTCATGTGTAGGATCAACTCTCCTATGTACAATGACTCTCACTTTATATCAAAGTAGTTTCAAAGCTTTAAATTGCTTTGTAACCATCTCCAAACTAATAGATGCCTTTGACAGCTTCTTATCTGCCTTGAATTTCTTTAGATCAAGGCATAATTTGTTGCTTTGTCAACATCTATTTGCCTACTTCATGTTGTCAACCAGATTTTGTTAAAGTGAATTATTGATCCTCCAGGTCACTCTATAGCTGGGTCTTATTAAATTTAACTATGCTTATTCAAAATGCAGTCAAACACAGTTCAAAATGTGACAAAGAGAGAAAACTGAAGAACTCTTTATATAGTTCCTATAGTCCTAGTACTTTCTTGCCACATTGTAATAAGATTTTTTTCCCTCCAGTATCTATGAGCTGCATAGATATTGCATACACTACATTTATGCAGTTGTTTTCTATAATTGCACAATTATGTGCCCTATTTACATCGTAACCATAATGTGATGTTATAATCTAGATCCTGCAGAAACACTGTCCGTACCTGATGGCACCCGTTGAATGTCTAAGGGACTTCATCTCCCCTGAAACAGACATCAAGGTAATAACTCCTGTATTCAACTTGGCTGGATTTTTTAAAAGGCATTCATAAGTAAAGAGATATAACAAGGAGTACAAATTCTTAAATGTTTAATCTAAGCAAATTAAACGTATTTTAAAAGCTTGTTTTTAAGTTTCTTCCTTAGAGCCACAATGAAAGTGAGATGTCTTTTTGCAGAACTGTTGATATGATGCAAAGTGCATCTAAATAATGGATGATATTTAACAGCGAATTTGAGTTTGGAAGCCTGAGAGGAACGAGATGTATCAGTTTTTCAGTACCCACCAAACTGAATTCCTGATCTCCCTCTGGAGCAATCTTCGTGACTGTGACTCATGAACTCTCCTGCCCCCTACTTACGTCTGCCTTCTGAGTGAGGCATGACAGCCGTGCCACAGCCTGGGCCAGGATAACCCCAAAGACGTCAGCAGCTCTCTCATGCCTCCGTGAGAGAGAGACTGATCGTGGCTACAGCGCTGCACTCTGAACCACATCAGTGGAAACATTCTGCCTAGACAGGTTGACTTTGCATGCAACCAGAAATAGGCCAAGATCAAAAGTCTTGTCAAGACAAAGACACCTACCACTGATTTATTGTCATTCTGTAGACCAAAGTATATGAAAAGGTGTGCTCACTTTTCTGTCACAAGAAAGAAAATGTGTAAATTCCTGTCCCACTGACTGTTTTCACAGTGATGGGATGGTACAGCGACACTCAAACCATTAATACTTTATATTTGAAACTTAGTGAACTTGACAAGGGAAACTGATGACTGTGAGTGGTTAAATGAACTTCCTGTGAATTTTTTATTTATATTTAAAGGTTTGAAATTTGTATGTCCATGCTCCTGCAGGTGACTCTGAGTGTTTTTGAGCTGGCTTCTGCTGCAGGACTGAAATGTGATATTGACCCTGCCCTTGTTGCAGCTATTAGCAATATGCAAACAGGTAAAATGTTTGTTCTCTTTTACATAGCATGCTGTGCTACAAATAATTAACCTAACCAAGGACTTAACACTTTTATTGTGTCAAAAACTTGCAGATAACACATCAGTTGAAGAAGAGTTCAAGCTGTCTCGTTTGTTACTGGTCTACGTCGCTGTGTCGCTGCCTACCCTCGCTCTGGACCCCAACTCCTTGTATAGTCAAGAACACGGAGGTGCATAACCACTTGCTCATTTCAGCTGCTGTAGACTTTACTTGACAGTAATTTATCACCAGACAGACAAGTAAACACTAATCAGTTGTTCCTTGAGCAATTATTCACCAGCTGCTGATAGTGTATATAAGGGGTACTCCACCCTGAAAGACTAGCATCATACTTTCCAGTCTGACACGGTCCGGAGCAAAGCCCGTACGTTAATAAGAAACACATTTTGTTGAGAGGCTTTCGTTTACAGATAACTCTGGCTGACGTGCATTGATGCAGTTACTCCTGGCATGCAGCCCTGATGACCCTAACTGCTTGGCTTTGAGCCTAGACTGAAACATTAAGAGCAGCAAATTACCAAGATTTCTATCCTACAGTGGCTTTAGTCTCTGATTATTTTCTTTGTCCTTATTTTCCATTGACATAACTGAAATAAATTAACCCTGTGAGTCTGTGGAAATATGCTCAGCAAGCTTCCTCTTAAGTTACAGGTCATTAAAAAGATTTCTCCAATCACTCCAGCCACAAAAATATCATCTACCCATGGCTTAAGTAGAGGACATTCGCTTCCAGTCATTTCTGGTGACAATTTTTTCCTTTTTTTTCTTAGGTCACAACAACAACATCCACTGTTTAGCTGCAGCAATCAATCAACTGACTGCTGCCATGTTCACCGTCCAGAACAAGAACATTGAGCAGCAACTCAAAGAGTTTCTCCTGGTAAGTTTCTCTTGGAGCAAACAAATGTTTTTATAAACTAGCCTAAAATATTTGAGGTAAAAAAAAAATCTTTCTTAAGACATTGACAACCTTTTGACTCATTGATCTTCATGATCAGTACCAAAAAATTGTTCCAGTTCTTTGATGGTTCTCTTTTTTACCCCTGTGTCTTCTTACAGCTAGCCTCCTCCACTCTGCTTCAGCTGGGACAAAACGTGGAACGAGTGGAAGTCAAAAACCGAGAGTCCATATACTTGCTCCTGCATATGGTAAAATGGCTTAAAATAATCTGTATGCTGATCTAGAAATCATGACATTGCTTGAATGAAAACAATCTTTTCATTTCTGGTTGATCTAGATTGTGGAAGACTCTCCGTTTCTGAGCCAAGACATGCTGGAAAGTTGCTTCCCGTACGTTCTTCTCCGAAATGCCTACAGGGAGGTGCACAAGGCTGTCTTCATGCCTACGGCCTGAAGACATTTTGTCCAGATCCTTTGCTTACCCAAAATAGTATTTTCATACATGTGTGTTTTGCTTGCATTTCCTTTCTGCTTTGGATTCACCAATGTCTCTATGTTGACTAATCATAACTTTGACTTTTGATATGTTGATTGCTGAGAAAATGCATTTTATTTACTTACAGCAAAACATAAATCCATTTTAATTTTAGTTTAAGACAGACGTGCAATGTAACTTTCATTTGGCTTGAATAGGTATACAGCTTTCCTGTCTCTAATATTATCTTAAATTATTTAAAGCAATAAGACAGGTATGTTCTGCACAAAAAGCATAATTTTTAATATTTGATCTCCAAAATCATTCAGTGTTTTTTTTTTTATCATGAATAAAGTAAACAGTGACAACAACATAAGCCTTTTTTGTTGTGTCTTCATGCTCCATACATAATTTAGATAATGCATTCCAGTTTTGTAGAATTAATAATGCTTGTGAATAATTTTAGGCATTCCTTTTTGTAATTATCTTCTGCAAACCAGCCGTGTCTCCCCATTCTTTTCCTTCTCTTCTTCCTCCTCCCTTCCCATTCAACTAGAGCTACAGCTGCTGTGTTTCTGCTCAGTTTGGACACAAGAGAGGCACACATTTATCACGCATTCACGCATTTATGTGTATGTCCATGTGTGTGTGTTGGCGTGTCTTGGTGAATGTATTTAGGTTTTCAGTGTCTTAGGTTGAGCCTCCTCTTGAGGGCTGAAGCGGTTTGATTCCCACTAGAGGGAACATTTGCATGAATACGCAGATGAGAAAGCATGAAAACAACACTTCAAAGTATAATATTGCAGAATCAGAAGCAGAATTGCTATAGCAGTGGACTAATGTTTGTTTAACATTGTTTTTGCAATGCCACACACATTTGCATCATTCAGCTTAGTATATTTTCCTATTTTTATGTTAAGAGTCAGCATAAATCAGGAAGTTTCATCACTGTTTAAATCCAAGCTTTGGGAGAAACTTCATAGTATTTCCAAATCCTGTCAAGTTGTGTCAACAAAGCTGTAAATTGCTCAGAACACACACTATGTCTAGGACACTACAGAATGCTGGCTCATTTCTTGGTAAAAGTGTTTAATTGAAAATCACAATATTTGCTTGGCTTTTTAAAAATAATATTTGGTCATTGGATTTATTTTAAACAAGAGTCTTTCTCAAAGACTGCAAATAAAGCCAACTGAGATTTTTGCAAAAAATGTGGATAGATTTTGAAAAATTATTTAAAGTAGAGAAGACCAAAATTTCTTCACAACAATTTAATCAACATAAAACTTTTTTGTAGTTCATCATGTTATATTAATCTAATATAAAAAAAAGAGCAAGAAAAGAAATCTGAAGGGTGGCGAATAATTTTCCACTTAACTTTAAGCAGATGAAATACTTGGCCAGATATTGTGTTTGCTGCATTTTGAGTTTACAATTTTAACTTTTTAAAATAATCATTTGCCATATACTGTAGATTGTGTTCTGTAAAATCCTAGAGTAGGTAGATATACAGAAAAGTAACTGTTACGTTGTAATGTTTCTACATGTTTAAGTTTTCCATGAAAGCAAACTGTTCTCCTTGCGGCTCCAATTTCCGAGACCCATTGGGACAGTTAATGATGGAAACTCTGGTCCCAACATACGGACTCTCTGCTGATGGTGTTGGTGACACAGTGCATCTTCTGTTGAGTTGTTATGCACTAAGGATTACACACTCACACACTTTAGCACAAGCCACACAGACTCCTCAATACACAGAGGAGAGCTATGTGAAGGTGTGAGCGTCAAAGGCACTGAAAACATAAACTGCAGCAGTTTACACACATCAGATAACCACATGTTGGATTTACAGAGACACATAGAGGAATAAACTCACTCTGTGCTTCTGAACAACACTGACAAATACACACATGTACATGATCTGGAAAAAGGAGTTATGACACCTGCTTGCAAGATACACAGAAGATCTGATAGAAATCTGAGCGTCGTGACGAAGATGATGACTCTGGAACGGTAAAGCTTTCTTTTTTACTAGTTTTACTTTCATTAAAAAAATTGAATTTTAAACTGCATTTGATGTTGTCATTTATAACGATCAAGATTTATTATTTAAACGAGTCTTTTGGGTAAGGTTTTAGTTTGACTTACCAAGGTGAAGTCCACATTCTAATAATTACATTCCTGTTGTCAGTGGAAATATCTACTTTGGTTTTGCTAAACCCACTAATAAGGCAAAAAATAAACCTATTTTTCAAATAGATCCTCAGACATGAGCAAGCCTTTTTAAACTTTTCTTTCAGTTATCTCTCAGTTACTTAGAAAATACAGGGTGCCTGTAGGAATGTTGTTATTTTTTTGTATTGTTATTTTAGCAACAAACTTGACTTTTGCTCAATAGAAAACAATATGGGAAAGTAAAACAAAAAATTGCACAAAATCAAAACATTTTGATCCTTCGTACTACTGTCTTCAGCCTTACAGCTGACGCAACTAACCCCTCTGAATAAAAACAATACCGAAAAATGTATGTATCCAAATGAGGTTCATGGAAAACTTTACAATGAATTTGCTTATACATATTTGTGTTTGAAATCCCATTCACTGCTGCTTTATTGCACTGTAAAAAACAAACAAACAAACAAACAAAAAAGCAGATTTTAATTTCTTAAGGCCAATAGACATAACTACACCCTCATTACATATTTTGTGATATTTTAGATTAAGTTTAAAATATCTAAAGTTTAATCCAGGTCATGGAAATTTACATTCCAGTTACAGACAAGAAAGGCTTGATTTCTCTCTTTTTTGCCAGATTTTTTATGGATTTTGAAAGAACGGGGTGTGATTTAAAGGAAAAAACTTTTACTGCAATTTATTCACTATTAAGTCGATAAATGATATTGTGCATGTATTTTTTAATCTATTCAAATGTAAGAAATTTCACTGTTAGACTTTCAGTCTCTGATAATACCTCAATGTATTATAATTTTACTGATTGGACACTTTAAATAAAAACATTTTGTGCAGGCATCTAAATGCCTGAGCAACACAAACAATAACAAAACCCAGATTTTTGAAAAAAAGACAGTGATCTGTCATGTTATGAAACTTCTCACAGTTTGTGTTTCACCAGAAATTGTTTACCCTCTTTTTCCTCTCTGCTCTTTTCACTTTCTCTGTCACCCTCTTTTTCTATGCAATGAAGTGGTGAATAATAAATGGCTCAAAATAGTTTACGAAGAGAGCAATCATGACGTGTCTACTTAAAAAAGGAACCTGTAAGGAAGCGAAACACTTTTTGTGAGTTGAAGTCTTTTCGTGCATTGTCTTCTTATACTTCATTTGTGTTACACTGGGGATGAAGAGTAACATGTTTCAATGTTACTTCTCTCCTTGTCCACCGTTTGTTGTGGCATGTCAAAGAGCATGGGAGCATGAGAGTCACTCTGACCCAACAGGCAAGGCAGGAGATGGACAGCAGGCAGGGGTTTTCCCAGGCCAAGTAGTCAGACTGCTTTCACAACACTATAAATATAGACTACTAATAGATTTAGGACCTTCCACTGTAAAGTGTTCAGAAACAACTTTTGATGTCTACACTGTGTTACACAGTTGTCTGATGTCCTTATATGGGGCCTAAAAAAATATAAAAGTCCATTTTTAGTCATGCATTCTGTCTATCTGGATCTCAAAACACTCTGTTGACATTTATTCATGTCACACATAAGGACTAATTAATTACTTTGACTTTACTGCTATATTATACAGATTTTTTATTTTGCAGTCCCCTGCACAAGAAATCATCTTGTCAACTTTTCCACCTTTTGTCACTTTACAACTTAAAACTTCATAATATTTCATTGCGGGGGCTGCACAATGGTAGCACAGTTGGTAGCACTGTTGCCTTGCAGCAAGAAGGTCCTGGGTTCGATTCCCAGCCCGGGGTCTTTCTGAATGGAGTTTGCATGTTCTCCCTGTGCATGCGTGGGTTTTCTCCGGGTACTGTGGCTTCCTCCCACAGTCCAAAAACATGACTCCAGGTTAATTGGTCTCTCTAAATTCTCCCTAGGTGTGAGTGTGTGCATGGTAGTTTGTCCTGTCTGTCTCTGTGTTGCCCTGCGACAGACTGGCGACCTGTCCAGGGTGTTCCCCACCTCTCGCCCGGAACGTAGCTGGAGATCTGCACCAGCACCTCCCGACCCCATTAAGGACAAGGGTGAACAGAAAATGGATGGATGGATGGAATATTTCATTGTAGTAGACCAACATAAAGTTTCACAATTTTAACGTGGAAGTAAAATGACTCGTAACTTTCATGTTGTTGTTTTGTTTTAATGACACACCTAAATACAATCCATTGCACTCATTTGCATTCAGAAGTCATGATTGGTATAAATATTAAAGTTTTTGGCATAAAAGTTAAACCCCTATGTGGTGAAAAACTAGCACCTCACAACAATGTGAACACACAATCCTGTGAAACATGGTAGTGGATGCATTATGCTGTGGTCATGCATTTCTTCAGTAGCAACAACAAAGCCAATCAGAACTACTGGGAGGATGGACAGGTGATCCTCAAAGAAAATCCACCAGAAACTTTAAAATAATTTCACCTTCCAGCAGGACAAACTTAAACCTAAGTCAGAGCTCTAATGGAATGGTTCAGATCAAATCATATGCATGTGTCAGAATGGTCTAGTCAAAGCCAACCCCTTAATCCATTTTAGAAAATTGGTTAGCACATGCTCTTCATCCAATCAGACTCAGCTTGAGCTACTTTGAAAATGAAGAACAAAAAAACGCTTTAAACATGCAAAACTAGTAGAAAAATACCCTCACAGACTTGGCGTACTCTGTATGTTTTAGATTCTTAATTAGAAAGAACAGAAACTTAAAATTGACCTTTTTCTTCTGTTTCAGAAAATTCAAGAGTTTGTGCTTGTATGTCATATGCAATTACAAATTAGTATATTAAAATTTTAAATTAAAATTAACCATTTAGATAGTCTAAATGGTGGATTTTCTTTCCTAGACGATATTTGTTTGTGTGTTTTGGTTTTGGGTGCCTTTAGTGGGTGTCAGTGAAAGCCTCCTTATGGAGTTCCCTGATTCGTGGCTATGGTGGAAAATTCTCCTTTGGGATTTGGCTATACACACACACACTCACGCACACACGCACACCCGCGTACACAGCTTGAAAGCTTTGCAGTCAACACTTCATCACTAAGTGAGGTCAACTCTCTCACACTTCATACAACGGGTGTACACAGATACACAAACACTCAGTCACTGAAGAAATAAAAACAGCAGCTCTCTCTCTCCCTCTCTGTGTCTCTCTCTTTCACACACACACTCAAGCAGACTCATACTGACACAGTTTGGGGCTGACTAACCAATCAGAGAGAAGTGGAGTAAGTCCCCCCAGAAGTGGGTGGGAGAGCTGCTGCAGCTGTTTCAGGACTCATAAAGTTTGCTTTGGTGGTTTGCAGAACTTTTCAGCTTACTACTCCTTTAAAACAACTTTCCTTTTCATCAACTTGATTTTTTTTTCTTGAACTCTGGGGTCGATTAGAACTGAACTTGAGTGTGGAATGGCTGAACTGGTGCGAATTCGAAAGAAAAGGCTCCAAATACCTATCTCTAGGTAAGACATAGGGTTTTCATTAATACAGATAACATTATACACTTAAACTGAATTCAACAGCTGCATATACTATAAGACAGAAAATGCTAAAGTGCTGAATTGGAGACACAGCAAATGTTCTTTCCCACAAGTTTCATATCTCTCCAGGTGGCGGTTTCTTGTTTTGCAGAAATGGAAACTTGTGACTCAATAAAAAAACTCTGGTACAGATGGTTTCAGCAGATATTAGGCCCGCCATGTATGAGAAAACAACCAGATAGTTTTTTTCTACCTTAAAAATATGCTTGCTTGCTGTTTGCTTTAGGTGTAAGTGGATTTCTTTGAAAGGTTTTTCTTGTCACTTTGGCTGCAGGCGTAAATACTTGTCTTGCCCGTGCCTTTGGTGTGGGAGGAAAAGCTGTTGCAGAGGTGGTGGGTCATGTGGTTTTTGTTTTGGTTACACACTGATGTACAATTGTACGTAAGGGTCACAGCTCAAAGCTTTCCGTATAATATATAATCCTCGGATGCATTTTAACAACACAGGTTGTATGCAAATTCTTATATTTGATTTACTGTATAACAAATGTATTTTTTTTTCTTGATCTACTTGCAAAAGACAGAGAAAGTGAAATGATTCTGAAGCTGATCGTCCACACATTGCAACTAATACTATATTTAGGATGACATACAACACAGACTTACCAAATTATCTGCCGAAAGCGGATTTCTATTTTTTTTTTTTCTATGTATATGGTTGTATGAGCCTTCTTGACTAGTAATATCCCACAAAAGTCCTGTCAGAGGCTCTCCACCTCTGGCCAGACAAAACAAAAAAAACTAGCTTATCAGGAGAGATTACTTGAGATTGAAAGTGAGCCATGGCATTCTGAGGCATGCTATTTTTATAACTCCACAGCTTTTGAAAGCTCCTGCCAGTGTGATAAACACTTGAAAAACTTGCAAACATCTCATCCACAGGAACTGGCTCCCATATATACACCCAGCGCAGTTTCAACACCATACGGGTGGTTAATGAGAGTGTTTTAGAAGAATTATTAATGGCAGATAATTGTTATGACAGTTAAATAGTCTTGTTTTCAAACAGACTGCAATTTTTGCAATCTGAGACACCGTTTTTTTCTTTATCACGTCTCAACACATTTGATATTAAGCCTAAAAACAGGAGGTGGTTAAAATGTAGGTGACACATGCTGCAAGCATTTGCTTTTTGTTCCATTGCAGGGGACTTATTTTTTTTCCCTCCAGTTCTCACTCATAACGTGATTACAAAGTTTCAAAACCAATTTGGAGTGAGCAATTTGGTCTGAAGGGTCCTCAAAATTCAAGCCGGGTTATTTTTCTTTATTCAGTATATTCTGACTTAATCTTTGTTACATAATACCCTAAACAAGGGAATGTTTTCCCTCTCATGGAAAACTTGGCTCTGATGGTGCCTTTTTACCACCGGCTGTCTCTGGACAGTTTGACATTTATGTAATTTCCCAATGATTCATTTCTGCTTGTTGAGATTGCAGTGCACTTTTCACTCGATCATGGCAAAAAGAAAGAGCTGTCAATTTATAAAGCTTTCATTTTATTGAATTTCTTAAAGTTTAAGTTAATTTATAAAGTACTGCGTCATGCAATACAAAGTTCTTCAATAGTTTTTTATTACCTCTAACTGTTTCCCTTTGTCTTAACTGTTGTGAGCTCCGGTGCATTTAGCTGGTCAATCTACCACTTTATTTAGCTGAATGTGAATTCCCCATAACTTCACTGTGCTTTCTGTTTTTAGGCTGAGAAGCATGCTAAAGCAGATTGAGGAGAAGGATGTCGATTTTGAAGAAATCAAAAAAAATTTGGATTTAACGGCATCGTTACTGGAGGCAGTATATCTCGATGGATCGAGGTAAGACAATAAATAGAAATTCAAAGAAGATCCCAATATACGGTTAATTGTCAAGGTCACCAGTCACTCTTTATAGTTTAAAAAGAAAATCTACTCCAACGTTCATGGGACTTAAATATATTTACAATTTTGTGTCTTAATCTGACATTTTACACAGTGGTCATGTAATTTTGAAAAAAACAAAAGAAAAGAAAAAAATCCTTATTGAAATTACATTTTACAATTTTCAAGACTTATTCCCTTGTGGTTCTTAATTTCTGAACCTTTTGAACTTGATGTGCTGAAAGAGTCTGCAGTCTATTTGAGGCTCTTAACACAATTAACATTCAAAAATGCAATGGGTCATATTTTTACAGCATGAACTACAAGCCACTGATCAAGGAGAACAGCTAAACTAAGACAGGTTTATGGTGTTTTTCATCTTCTTCAGTGTAAAAAGAGCTAATATCATTTTTACTTTCATCTCAGTCTTGTTGGAATAAAACTGGCAAGATTATCTACAAATGCAAATTTATATTTACCAATTAAACAACATCACAGAAATACCTGTGATTCACAAAACTACGGGAGCCTTCAAATCACAGTAGCACTCATTACATAAGGTTGTTATGTGTCGATCCTGCCTACCCGCCTCGGCTGCTCAGCAGACCGATCCTTATCAAAGTGTGTGAAGTTTTTTGGAAATGGTTCAAATAAACTGTGTGCAATTAATCGGTAAAATAGGAAAGAAATTATTTGCTCAATGTCTTTTTAAAAATTGCCATTTAAGATGTGGTCTGATGTCCAAAGTAGCACTTATTATTATGTAGCTGCAGCTTTGGATTTATAAAGATTATATTGCTTGAGCAAAACAAAGCTATCGGGCTGCAAAAATGTACGGATTAAGGCAAAATTTAAAAATACTTTCCTAAAATGCGTCTTCAGTGAAAACTAAAATCTACAAATAATCCTGCAGCCTAACTTGATTTACTTTTCAGCTGAGGAGATCACAATCCTTATCAATCATATCTTATCAAGGCACGTCAACGGGTTCATGATGCTTGTTAAAAAAAACAACTCTAACCCTGGCTCCAGTCAGAATCAAACTACAAAGCTGCTTAGGTGCAGCACACCAAGAGGATGCCCCCAATATTTTAACAGCTGCACCAAAGGTCAGGTTCACAAATGTACAAATAAAAAATCTGTGTCAGCAATATGTTTTTCTCTGCTAAGCCAGTATTAACTCCTGAACTTCAGAATCAACAACAGGATTTCTCTAAATAATAATCACATTATCCCTATTAAACATCTTCTAAAAACAGATTATCTCAAATGGTATTCGTATCGACATGGGAAGTACCTCAGGACATTCAAAGAACAGATTTGGTTTTACAGTAAGTTATTGTATAATATAGTTTGCTCACTTTCTATCATTTGTTTACAGTTGTAACTTCAGTGTTTCTAAGGTTAGATGTATGATTCATAAACCTATAAAATCTTGAAAAGTCCACATAAGAAAAGTTTTACCATGACTTAGGTTCTGGATGTTTCATAGAGTGGCACACCAACTAAGTTGGAGTGGATGATATGAGCACTCAAGACTGCTTCAGACAATAAAAGTCTGCATCAGTTTAGAAGAAGCATCATGCATCACCTGCAAAGGACTGATAGCTGACAGCTGGTGGAACTGAATGACACCAACAATTTCCCCTGCTTTGCTCGAAGCAAAAGGTAGAGACCCCAGGACCCCTGCTGACAGTGTTGGAAACATGCAGTCTAATCCTTTTACCTGTCACCTGGGAGGAGTGTCAGGTAAATTTCACACAGGCTGTCTGTGTGAAATGCAGACAAAAAGACTGCAAGATTTTACTTGTTATTCAATACGTTGATCTTTGCGATTAGGAATTAGTCCAATGAGAACAGATTGTTCCTTTATTATTTTATGACCTTACTTCTCTTTCCATTCAAATAATCAATGTGTGATCCAAGACAGTGTCTGGAGACCGAGGACGATCTTCAGCAGCTGCAGTCAGATGGGGTGCCATCGGAGGTCACTGACTGGCTGGCGTCCACCTTCACCCAGAGGATTCGACGGCCTTTGAAACGTTCAGATGAGAAGCCCAAGTTTCGCAGCATTGTGCATGCAGTGCAGGCTGGCATATTTGTGGAGAGGTATGTTAGTTCAAACTTTCCATTTGGATCTGTGTCACCAATTCAAGGGTATAAGTGGGTGTTTCGCTAACAGCGCAACCTCCATCAGGAAACCAATAGAACCACTTGGCTGTATACTTTATGCCATTTAGCTAAAGCTGTAAATTATTTGTTTCCGCTCTCAGTATTCTGACTCATAAAATTCATTAAGTTCATTTTACAACTGCAGATTTAAACTGTGAAACATTAGCCTTCATTTATTTCCTGGAAAACATTCTTATGCTGAGGGCAGGGGCTTTAGGAGATTAGTATAAACACCTCCTGAGTCAAGTTTGCTGCACAGTGTCAACATTTGAACTTTAACTGAACTCAACATGAACACTGCATTATTCCAGGATGTTCAAGAGGGCCTACACAGCAACTATGCCAGACCAACCTGAGGCAGTCGTAAACTGCCTTAGGGTAAGTCCACACTAACCTGCTACCTCAGAGTGTGCAGCATGTTTATTTGATAAATGGCACATTCTTAGAAAAGGGATCAGTGAAGGTATGCTCCAGTGGGGCTGCTACTTTTCTCTCTTTCTCTTCAGGATGTGGACCGTTGGAGCTTTGATGTTTTTGCTCTGAACTCCGCTAGCTCTGATCACGCACTGCAAACTCTGTTCTTTGAACTGATCACAAGATATGACCTCAACAGCCGCTTTAAGGTCTGTAACTGATGCTGTATCGAGCTGACTTTTGGCAAATTTATTTTTAATATACAAGCATGAGATTGAACAAAACGTCCCTCAGAGACATGAACTCTCACTACTAAATTGTTTGCAATATGTAGAAAATAATCAGATAGAAGGTTTGTTCCATTTTATAGTTCTTGAAAATGATCTTCTTTGTGTCATGTGCGGCATTTAACCTTTTTACCTAATTCAGGTTGTTTTCTGAGTTTAATCCAGGCACAGATGCTAATTGATTACACAATGCTTTCTCTAGATTCCCATCTCATGCCTGACTGAATTCCTATCTGCCCTGGAAAAAGGATACTGCAAACACAACAATCCATATCACAACCTCGTTCATGCGGCCGATGTCACTCAGACCATGCACTGTCTGCTGCTGCGCTCCGGACTCGTGGTACCGCTCACTCAAAATTATTACTGAATCCACCCACCTTTTTTCAATCATCCATTTTTTGGAGGGATAATTGTGGTTAATCTTGCCCACAAAACTCATCTTTTTGTTTACCTATGTATGTTTACCAAAATTTTCTGTTTTACATTTTGTCTGCGATTCAGAAACAGGAGCAAATTACATAACAGGCAACAATGAAATTATATTTTTCTACTTTGTTTTTTTTTTCTGTATTCTCGCTTATGTCTGAACAACCCTCTGATTTATCCTTTGAGTGTCAGACTCAGTAAATGATCAATGATTTCTGGGTAAGCGCTTAGTGGCTTAAAGAGAATTTATTTCAAAATGGTGCTTTCAATAGTGTGATCCTCTACTGAATGCACAATTAAAACTCTCAACATTCATAGACATTTTTATACCAAAGCTCTCGTTAGAGGCAAAATAGGAATCAGTGATTCTTACTGGCAAAATTGTGTCTGATATTGTGACTGACTTGAATTGAAAAGGGTTCATTAATTCTTTCATCTATTAACTAAACAGGATGTGGGGGACTTAGTTCTTTAAAGAGGGGCCCAAGATTTTACTTTAAAAGAAAATCAGTTCCAGTTCCTCTAAAAATCTAATATCAGCAAGCATGTGAATAGAATCCCCCAAAAGTTTGAGACTTTATGTTTTTTTTTTTTCCATTTCCCAGAAAAATCATAGCAAATTCTTGGTTATTCTGATGTTTCTTCTTTTTTTTTTTTTCTTGTCTGCAAAGCTTCTTCTTATGTTGTTCAGAACTGAGATGTTGCTTATCCATTAATTGTGTCCCTTTTATTCACCAAGCACTGGCTGACGGAGCTTGAAGTGATGGCTTCTCTGTTTGCTGCAGCCATTCACGACTTCGAACACACTGGAACCACAAACAACTTTCACATCCACACAAGGTCGGCTTTATTTATTGCTCCATCTACTATAAACCTTGTGTATTGTTTGTAAAGTGCCTGTTGCATAAATGTCACATCCTGTTCTGAAACTTTAAAACAGAGCTAGAGGTAGAAGTAGATTTAGAAATAGTAAATATATATATATACATATAGCTTTTGAGGAATTTCGGGAATGAGATGAGATCTTTCTAAAGTAAATATGGCTCTACGGAGGGAAAAACAGTATTTTTAGATTTTTCCAACACAGTCTCCAAGCACCCATTTTAAGTGCTTTTTCTTATTTTGGGAATACAACAAGATACATAAGGATGTCTGTCTGCAATACACATACATTACATCATAAGGATTAAATTACATCTTAATGAGGGTAAAATAAACACTTTCAGTATTACCTCTGTAAAAGTCATATAATAATATTGTTTATTATACATAAGAATAATGTTACAGGGTAATTATTATTCTTATAGGATTTTTTTTAATGCTTTTAAATTCTTGAAGTATTTTCTGAATTGCTTTACTTTTCTATGCTTACCCCCATGTCAATCATGCTTCCTTGGCATTAAGTTATCTGTTTGTGATCAGTTGTTGCAGACATAAAATTATGATTAAAATAATAGAGTGCCTTGGAAAACTAATGTTCCTTTTTGTCCAATGTAATATTGTTATGTTGTTATATTGCTGTCAGTCAACAGATACTTTGAACTTTTTTTCCTTCAGTATTTCCTCCTTTAAAATAACATTGCTTTTAGGATGCTTTACAATCAAAAGTAAAAACTGCCTTTGTTTGCTAAATCTATAGATCTCCAAACATATAGTCCTTCTTTTCCAATCATTTCTTTAAGTGTAAAGTTTTTCAGAGGCTTTAAAATAAAACCTTATAGTAAATGGTTTGTGTCTGTAAAGCGCTTTATCAAGTCCAGAGAACACTAAAGTGCTTTACATGACAGTCATTCATTCACCTATGTTCAAAGCCAAGGACATGATGACAGAGGCGGGTGGAACAGGAATCGTACCAGCAACCCTCTAAATGCAGGGTGAACTCCTAACACTGTCCCCTTCATCGTCCTGATTGAAAAATTTCACATAATCTCCTTTAGTTCTAATTTTAAGACCCTAACATGAAGGTTATCAAATAATTTGTTAATTACCTTTATAATAGTGAGTCATTCATGCACATGACTGACCTTTTTTCCCAACATTTCACGCTCTCTTCAGTGTGAAAGTCATCAATATAGTTTTGCAGTCACAGTTATTTAATTGCTCCCTAAGGCTTTTACTTTTAATCACATTTTCCAAACTCTTCATACCAAACAGTCACTTTACTGTTTGACTATATCATTATTCATTTATGCATTTTAAAGCCTTGATATCACAAGATTTTCTGTTTGTTACCAACTCCTCTTCATCTTTCTGTCTGTGTTCCAGGTCAGAGTTTGCTCTGATTTACAATGACAGATCTGTGCAGGAAAGTCATCACCTAAGTGCAGCATTTCGCCTTCTGCAAGACGACCAGATGAACATCTTCATTAATTTGACACGAGAAGAGTGGATGTAAGATAATTACATTTATTCTATATTAAAATTTATCGACATTTATAGATAATTTTGAGAGAATACGAAAGATAAAATGTAGGTAGATCAAACTGCATAATGAAACAAGCTGTGCATAATGTTTTCTACACTGGTTATCAAAAGAGGGGCTGTGACATTTATACTTTATTGGTTTACTTGCCAACTAAAAAATAAACAAATCTTAACTGACTTTATGATTTATATTAGCTGACAAGAGATTACTTTAATACTTTAAACATGACACCCCTTTATCATAGCTACAGTATTATCGATTACCCAGAGCAGCAGTGAAATGATTCCTGTAACAACATAGGCTGAGAAGCTAAAGAGAGAGGAAGAAGCTATGACCCCAAAGGCAACATGAAAAGTAAACAGGAACAGGCCCTATGGTCTAAAACAACTAAAATAGAAGTGTTTAATCATAATGAACATTGCTACTTTTGGAGAAAAAAGGGGAAGTTTGTGAGTGTGAGAACCCAAGGGGCATGCTGTTGTGGCTGTGTCTTATTGCAGAACATACTAGTGCACTTCACAAGATGATTGAGACAATGAATAGGTAAAATTATAGAGAAATGGTGAACCAGCATCACAAGATTTTAGCCACAGCTGGGTCTCCCTAATGGATAAAGATCTTATTAATTAAATTGACAAAATGATTACAAAGTGGGTCTTGGACAGAAAGTCCTGACCTCAGTCCCACAGAAAATTTGTTGGCAGAGCTGAAATAGTGTGTCTAAGAAAGATGGCTCACAATTATCAATAAAGTACATCAGAGGAAATGGACCTTAGATTAAACTACCACATTACATTCACCTTAAATTTTCTAAGAGTCTGTAATTGATCATATTACTTATAATGACGAGTTGTTCACTAGCAACTAAGTCTGCAGCTACATCTGTCAGACATTATAATGATGGAGTTTGTGTCGGGAAATAATTTACAATATCCGCACCGTCTGCGTTAATGGAGTCATTTGCTTCGTACTTTACATACCCGGTGCGACTGTAATATTCACTGTGGAGCTGTGCAGAGATAAACACAGCAGAATGCCGCAACAGGCTCCTTTTGTAGTTAGTGTTACCATGAGAACAAGAAAATCCATCAGTAAAGTTAAAAAGGTTACAACCTCACAGAGTCCTCCCGCCTGCCACTTTTACTTCATATGATTCCGTCACATCATTCAAGGCCGGCCAGTAAACTGTGAGTCTGTGTATGTCTGTGTGTGTGTTTACAGGGAGATGCGATCACTTGTTATAGAGATGGTTTTGGCTACTGATATGTCCTCCCACCTACTTCAAGTAAAAGCAATGAAATCCTGTGTACAACAGCAAGAGCGGTAGGTGCAAAACCCAGAATTTACGTATTGGCTCTTTTGAGGCGTTTGAAATGTTTCCAACAAAAATCTGGATGAAGGAACTATGTGTCTTATACTTACTGAACTGTGTCAGAACTACTTTTCTGCTTTGTCTGCAGGCAACATAAACAAAGTACTATGCTTTTTCCATCAGGATGGATAAGCCCAAAGCGTTGTCTCTGTTACTGCACACGGCTGACATCAGCCATCCATCCAAGCCCTGGGCCCTGCACTCTCGTTGGACCAAAGCCTTAATGGAGGAGTTTTTCAGGCAGGTAGGCATCTGAATAGACCTGATCTGACACAGGCCTTCTTCTATTTTTTTTTTTTTTTTACTTTTTTTACTCTTTACTTCCTCCTAATTTAAATTATCACAATTAGATTTTGGCACATGTAATTTGATTTCATCATGTGCAACAGAAGGATTCCTAGAAAGCTGTCATGTTCATCCTGGATAAAGTGAAAGTTCAAAGTTGTGGAAATATCAATCTTTTTTCACTAGTTCACATGACCAAGTTTCAGTGCTGTCATGTGCTAAGAACTTTGTAAATCTAGATCTACAAGTAAAAAGGGCAGTAAAAATTCCTATTATTAAAAAAAAAAAAAAAAAAAGTCCTCTGAAAACTCACCAACTATCTCTGCAATTGCTTCCTTTTTTGACTGATGCCCCCCATATGTTGCTAAAGAGGCTAAACTGTGATGTAGAACTTTTAGTTTTGGAAATATAAAACATGTTTGAATCCTTCCTTTGAATCTTTTTATTTCTCCATCTCATTACAGTCTGAGTCTTTCCCCAAAGAGTTAGAATGTGAATAACCTCAAAAAGTCCTGCGCGCCTGCAGTGCTGCAAAAATATTTGCTCCTTAACAGAATTATTTATTTTAAACACATCTGTTAAAAATAAGTTTTTCACCGATGGCTGATCATTTATTAGAGGGAAAAAAAATCCAATCTAACCTTGTTCCTGTGGTGTCATTTCAGTACCTACCTGAGACAATAAACTTTGCAAAAAGATCAGAAAAATGCTCATTGTAGAAAAAAAGTTGAGAATTCACCTCTGACTTCAGCTCAGTTTTCTACTTTGGGTTCGACTACGCACCAATTTTCACAAATGACTTGGCACAATTAAAACAACAATGTAAGAATGTTTCTTTCGACTGCTTGGTTCTCATTCTGGTTTTGTGGTTTAAACCTCAGCAAAGTTTGCAAAATATTCGAAAAGCTTAAAAGATATTTTTACAAAACAAAAATCTCTGAATAGCTTTAAAAGTATGAATTATACTTCTGGAAAAGTTAAATTTCTGTAATGTGAGTGGATTTTCTGTACTGAGAAAATGAGTTTCCTTATTTCACAGTATTTTGGTTTGAAAAACCTTAAGGAATCATGTTGAGTTTATGTTTTGTTGTCTTTAAAGTCTGGTAATCATTGGGATTTATTTAAGAATTTCCTTTGAATTTCCTGAGGCAACGTTATTGCAGGAAATGACAAAAATAGACTAGAGCACCAGGGTACAACTGGACTATTAAAATGTTACACAGTTGAGATGCATTCTACTTGAGTTTAATATTTGAAATGTTTACAAAAATTTTCCATGCTTTTCATCACTATATTTATGACACTTGTCTTAACTACAGTGTAATTATTCACCGTATGTAAATACAAGAAAGTCAGTCTTTATAAATGTGTCCATCTAGAAATGAGTGACAGTTTACAAACACTGTAATCTGAAAAGCAAAACATGTTATGCTTAAAAGCTACCTCAACTTGAATCTGATGTGAGAGTTGTAATTATTTTAACAATGTTATGTTTTTGTTTTGTTTTTTTTTTGACAGATGTTGGGCAGTTTTCCTGTCTCTGTGAAAACAAGATGTGGAAACTCTGAATAGGCTCTTTTGTACCGTTAAAAATACAGAACCACCTGCTCACAAAACGCCCCCTCTAAAAGTTTCAGTTGGTGTTTGTTGGAATAAGCTAACCTTAGAAAGTTATTTTCAGGTCATGTGTGGGATGCCATTGAATCTTCTCTTGTTCTCTCTATCTTTGTGAGGGCGATAGAGAGGCGGAACTCGGCCTTCCCTTCTCTCCACTGTGTGATCGAAAAAGTACCTTAGTAGCTGAGTCCCAAATAGGTATGTCTCAATTATGTTCCTGTCTTTTATGCAGGATATACTTGTCGTCTGCAATGCCTCTTTAGAAGAACAAACGCATGTTCTTATTTGCCAAATAATTTCAAAGTTGAAGAAACCTGCAGCTTCATGATATTTTCTTGCAATGCAAGCATCATTGCATTAAGTGAGGACCAAACATTTACTTTGAACTTCTGAAATGTTTCTTTTTACTGATGCAAAAGGTACTTTATGAACACATTAGCTCTCATCACATTCATAAATCCCCACCTCTTGAACGTTTTTCAAATATTTTCACATTATTGCCAAAAATTTGCAAGTGCTTGCCTTGATAATTTGCCTAAAGAGTAAATAATCAACCTGTTTGTGATTTAACCGGTATAAAACCAGCTGTTCTGTGTGTGGCTCAGAGGTTTGTTGGCAGACATTAGTGAATAAACAGCATCATGAGGACTGTGGCAAAGCCTGAAAAGTACCGTTTACAGACACACTGTCAATTTTTTTAATATTTGCAAAAATTTGAAAAACTGTGTAACATTTCCCTTCCACTTCAGAATTAAGTACTACTATATGTTGGTGTGCCACTCATAATCCCAGTAGTTCAAAATACATTAATTATGATGTGATGTACTGTAGGTACTTCAGTAACTACATGCTGACATTTGATCTTGCAGGTTTCATTGACTTCATTGTGTATCCTACATTTTCCCTGTTGACGGACATGGCAGAGAAAATTGTTATTCCTTTGGTGGAGGAAAACCCAGGTCCCCCAGATCCCTGCAACAGACACAGGTACTGTAGGAAAAAAATCTGTAAAGTAAATATTCTGACGGAAGAAAGGGGAGGCGTGAAAACATTTGGAAAAATTAAACCTAAAATAGACTTAACATGTAGTAATAGAGATTAAAGAAACCATGCGAAAATGTTGTAAAACCTACAGATTAATGTGTAACAAAACAGAATTACATATAACTAAAACAAGGCATATTTAAACTTTTTCTCAGTAAATATAATTAAAATGGGGCTATTGTTGTGAAATTGACATTAGATGTCGGCAACAATCTAACTAATCAGTTATTAATCCAATACAATCAATTAAACCTTCAAATAAAGGGCCTTGACACTGGTTAATGTGAAGGCTTTCACATTAACCAACTGATGGTAAATGACACTAAAAAGGTGCAAGATTGGTTTCTATGTCCTTCTGAGCTCCTTTTCCTCTTATGTTTGACTGTTGTTTACATGCTACAATAATATAACCTGAGGATGAAGTAAAAATTATGTATGAAGTTACAATTGATTCTCAAGTTGGATCAAGAATTAATGTCTTTCCAGAGTTGTTATATTTTAAACATGAAGATCTGGATTTAAGTTCATATTAGAAAGGCCTGGGTTAATATGTAGAAACCACAAGAAGCAAGAATTAGGCAGAGACAAAAATATTAACAAAACCTAAATGCATCTTTTACATTTACTAATATTGTGAGATACATCATTAAAGGCTTTAAAAGTTTATTTGTCTTGAGATATGGTCTTTTACTTGATTTGTATCTATTATATAAACAGGGGCGTTTCTAGGATCTGACCTTTAGGGGTGCTTAGCCCCCAGCAGGGCTAAGGACCAAGAGAAGTTATTTGATGGTGCATTTTTCTAAACATCACTGCTTATTTACATACATTCACATAAGAAATTAAATAGTTTTGTCCAACTAAAACTGTTAATAACTACATACAG